>CAUYQU010049486.1:0-14469 GCA_963574635.1 Cheracebus regulus | reverse complement strand
TAAAAAATTAAAATATTTCTATTATCATTTGTAACTTTTATGTTAATCTGGAAACTTTTTTAAGTCCTCCATTTTGGAGCTATAAATAAGCCTTTTTTTGACCCCATTGATCTTGCATTGCTTGATCCAATTCTGTGCTCTAAAAAAAAAAAAAAAAAAAAAAAAAAATAACAATCTTGTCCCAGAGCTCAGGTTAGAAAAAAATAAAATATTATTATTTTTACATATTTATGAATATAATCTACCAGTAGTTTAGAGTTTTACAAAATGTATATATAGAAACAATCATGAAAACTCATATAAAGATGACTTACTGGGGTCAACGCTGACATTATTTATTTATGACAATTTTCTGAGAGTACATTCTTATTTAAAATACAGTTGTGGGCCGAGTGCAGGCCAGATCATGCCTATTATCCCAGCAATTTGGAAGGCCTTGGCGAGTGGATCACCTGAGGTCATGAGTTCTAGCTTAGCCTGGCTAACATGGCAAAACTCCATCTCCATTAAAAATATAAAAATTAGCTCAGCATGGTGGCATGCACCTGTAATCTCAGCTACTCAGGAGGCTGAGACAGGAGAATTGCTTGAACCCAGGAAGCAGAGGAGGTTACAGTGAACCAAGATTATGCCACTGCACTCCAGCCTGGGCAACAAAGCAAGACTCCATCTCAAAAATTAATAAATAAATAACAAAATAAAATAAAATACAGTTGTCATAATTCAGTAATATCAGTCACTCACATCCAATGATTTTTTAACTTTGATTACATTATTATCATTTCATTAAATGTAAGTCTCACTATTCAGGTATTGTATTATCTGTTTTGACACTGCTGATAAAGACATACCCGAGATGGGACAATTTACAAAAAAGAGATTTAATGGAGAACTCACAGTTCCATGTGGCTGGGGAAGCCGAGAAGCAAGTCACATCTTACCTGGTTGGCGGTATGGATAGAGAACTTGTACAGGAAATTCCTGTTTTTTTAAAACCATCAGATCTCATGAGACTTTTTAACTATCACGAGAACAGGGCAGGAAAGGCCTACCCCCATAATTCAGTCACTTCACACTGGATTCTTCCCATGAGGTGAGGGAATTGTAGAAGTTACAGTTCAGGATGAGATTTGGGTGAGGACACAGCCAAACTATATTTGATGTCAATTTACTTAGGAATTTAAGTAAAATTTCTGAGTATAAACCTTAGACAAAATTTAGGGTAGATAAGAGGTTTCATTAGCAATCATGACAGAAAATTTAATAAGAAAAATACCTGTAGCTTATTTTTAACTTTCCTGACTGCTAAGTGGAGTAAGTTCTGTGAGAAAATATATCATGTTTATTGTGAAAAATTATTATAATCTTTCTTCAAGGATTTAGAATAGAAAATGGGCTTTATAGTTATCATTTCAACAAGATTTGAGGCCCCACTATATTCAAGTCATTGTTCTTCACGCTGAAGACATAGCAGTAAACAAAACAGACAAAATGTCTTGCTCTCAATTTTATGTTTTATTGTTTATAGTCCTGTGAAAACTTCTCCAAGAAGGAACAGAAGTATAAATACTTATAGTGGCATAGAAAATAATATACATATATATGTAAATAAGACAGGGTTAAAATATCAGTGAATAGCGTGCCTGTGTGTGTGGAAGTGCTCATACCAGCCCCGAGGTTTGGGACTTCATTTCCTTAAATCATGGAACGAGCCAACCAAACGTGTCTGTGACTTATAGTGACACCGATTTCACTCCTCTCCTAGAATCTCAAAGAGACTTTAAGCAATTTGTATTCTAGTCTTTTGTTCATATTTGAATACCCACTACAATGTATGCTAAAGGGGTCAATCAAAATTAGTTTCAGTCCTTCCAGGATTGGGAATCTCAGTCCTTTACACTTGTTCTGCTTGGTCCTTATCTCATACATAGATCTGTTACACTGAATTTGCTTGTGTCTGCTCAAACTAACACATGTGTCTGAAATCAAATCACCTCAGTATCAACTTCACATTTCCTAATAATGTGTATGTATTATTCTAGGGATAACCAGAGAAGTGTAAAATATATAGATGAGTGGACAGGAGTAACACTGCTGAAAAATAATAAGTAACTGCTAGAGACGCTGTAGAAATTGATATAATTTAAAATTAGGATTAGGAGATAACATCTGTAAAGTTGGTAGAAATGTGAAGCAGGGTTATTTTTAATGAACAAGTGTACACATCTAATCAAATTAGTTTAGTATCTCCCCAATGTTTATATTCTACACATTTTTCAAAAATTCATATTATTACTTTCATATTAATGATTAAACATAACATATATTTATGTTTGATTATTTAATTTTAGGTTGCAAATATAATGACAGGTTAAGTGTAGAAAATTTGGAGACACAGAAAAGCTCACAAAGGAAGATGAAAATTACAAATAACACTTTATCAAGTAATAGCCACCTTTATTATTTTCTTTATTAAATATTCAATTTGCATGTAGAAATGTTAATGATCATTTTGTGCTGCAAGTACAATACAGGTTTATGAATTGATAATATATAATTTGTGATACACTAAATATTCAGTTGATTTTCTCCATAACCTCTAGGATTTTCAGAGCTTATTAATATGCCCCTCTAATAAAAAATACTTTAAAAATTTTAAACATATGTATTTTAATGTTGCCTAAATAAATTCAGGAAATAAATGTATGCAATTTATTAAAATGTTCACTTTTAATGTATCACATTTTCAAAAAAGAATTTGCCATTCCCTTCTTTCTATAAACTTGTCAAGTCAGGGTCTTTTTCATCTCCTCCTGTTTTTACACACTTCTACTTGTTAAAGTGGCATTTTTCAACTTTTTGGGGGCAATGGTGGACTACATAGAGCAGAGACAGACAGACTGATTGATACTTAAGAAATAGAATGTTACAAAGCATATTATATCCTTTACATCAACCTGCCATAATATGAATGGATAAAATAAGGCAAGAAATAATTCTAGTTAACTTTCCAAACATTTGTCAATATATCACAATTTCAATAAATTGTCATCTCTTTTAGTTTCATATAGCAAGCTTTTGGTTATCTAAATGGATTACACATTGCAGAGTATTCATTGCAATATATTGTTTATCCTGTTTGTGTCTACTTATTTTTAGTTTCTGTGTATAAAACATGCATTATCAAGAGCTGAGATTTAAACTGTAAATCTAAGAACCCTGGCCCCTAAAACTATGTTCAGAGACCATAGGCAATTATTTATGGAAGAAGTAAATAAGCTGAGAATATATGTAGAACCACTCCAACCTGAGCATGACTGTCTTTAATTCTAAGATTTTTACAATAAAAAAGAAAAAATGATTAATCTGGAACTTGTATTCTTCAAAATGTTTTGAATTCATGTGTCCTAAAAGACTGAAAGTATCCTGTTAACATCCAGAAGCAGCTTCCTTCAAAACATTGAAAACCTGAATTAAGCTCAACATATAAATTCAAGCTTTCTTTAAGGTAGCTATTGCTCTGAGACCTTTTATTTACTTGCAGAATTTAACTATTTATTTAGGTATTGTTCTTGGCTTATGAATAAGGGCTCAAAAGGAAATTAGTTATTATTGCAGAAAAATTATTTACATGTTTATTTGTATTCTTATTCTAACATGGTGACCAATGCATAGTACACAGTGGTTCATAATAACTATAAAACACATTTCAGAGTTCATATAACCTTTTTTTTTTGGAGACGGAGTAAGGCTCTGTCACCTAAGCCTGTGTGCAGTGGTGCAATTTTGGCTCACTGCAAGCTCCACCTCCCAGATTCAAGTGATTCTCCTGCCTCAGCCTCCCGAATAGTTGGGATTACAGGTGTGTGCGGCCGTGCCCAGCTAATTTTTGTATTTTTGGTAAAGACAAGGTTTCACCATGTAATCCAGGCTAGTCTCCAACTCCTGACTTTAAGTAATCTGCCTGCCTAAGCTTCCCAAAGTGCTGGGATTACAGGCATAAGGTACCACGCCTGACCAAGTTTATCTAACATTTTAACACACATTATTTCATTTGTTACTCATTGAAGCTTGTATATTAGTCATCATTCCTAAAACTAAAAAAGAAAAACAGTAACTTCTACCACATAACTCCTTGGAAGTTGATCAAAGCACACAGTGCAAATGTTTTCATGTCAGAGTTGTAATGAATAAAAGATGAAAGCATGACTAGGCATTCTGAAGAAGAGCTGTGGAGTTTAGAAAATGTGGGTCGTTAAAAAACAAAACAAAACAACAACAAAAATCTCTTATTTTTCTTTTTTCTCCAAGACATATTAAAGCATAGTTGAAAAAAATTATATGGATTTATAGTGTACAATGTGATGTTTTGATTATATGTGTACATTGCAAAAGAATTAAATCAAGCTTATTAGCATATGTATCACTTCACATACTTTTTTTGTGGTAAAAACTTTTAAGATCTACTCATTAGGCAGTTTTCAAGTACATATAGTCACAATACTGTATAACAGATCTACAGAAATGATTCAACCTGCCTAACTGAAACTTTGTACCCTTTGAACAACATCTTTCCATTTGCTTCCTACTCCCTAACCCCTGGCAACTACTATTCATTCTGTGCATCTATGAGTTCAACGTTTGCAGATTCCACACATAGGTTAAATCATGCAGTATTTTTTGTTCTGTGTCTAACTTATCACACTTAGCATAATGTCCTCCGGGTTCATCCATATTGTCAGAAATGAAAATATTTCCTTTTTTAAAAGGCTAAATATATAGAATACTACTTATCCTCTTAAAGTTTATCATATTTGTTTATTCCTGCTCATTTTTTGTCTTCATGTATGAAACATAAATTATCAAGAGCAGAGATTTTTATATATCACAGTGAATCTAAGAACCTTGGCTCCTAACACAATGTTCAGAGACTATAGACACTCAATTGCTTAGGAAGGAAGTGAATAATATATGTTTAGATATGTGTATGTGTGTGTGTATTTCTAACTATGACATTAGAAACCTTTATTTTTTAATTTTGGAGGTAGCCTGTATATGTAGTAGAAAATTACGTAGTGTTCAGAAAATAAAAAGTATAAAATAATTCTCATAAAATATAAAATGATATCCTAACCAAACCTGGACTAGAGCACTGGTAAAGGCTAGTAAGTGATTATTCATATTCATTCTACCATGCTTGTACTACTGGCTAACACATGCTATTAGAAGTTTAACATCTACAAAAAGGCAAGGTATGTTTCATTCTTGACCCTGTTTTAGAATTTAAATACATTATAAAACATATTTATTAATGCATTAAAAATAATAGTTTTTGTTTCTGGACACACAATTTACAAATATGTAACTGAAAGGGATTGGGACAGAGCTGTAGATGAGCAGTTTTGTATGTTATTAAAGTTAAGTTGGTATAAATTCAAATAAAGTCAACTACACCCACATGAAAACCAGCAATGTAAGAAATAAGGATCAAAAAATCGATAAGAAGCTAGATAGGAAACAAATAGCAAAATGACAGAAGTCTTCAGCAATTACTTTAAATATGAATAGATTAAACTCTCCAATCAAAAGAGAGAGATTGGTAGAATGGATTTTTAAAATTTATTTATCATACTTTTAAGTTCTCAGGTACATGTGCAGACAGTGCAGGTTTGTTACATAGGTATACACGTGTCATGGTAGTGGTTTGCTGCATCCATTGCCCCATTGTTTACATTAGGTATTTCTCCTAATGCCATTCCTCCCCAATCCCCCCACACCCTGCTATTCCTCCCCTAGCCCCCACCCCCCAGGCCCTGGTGTGTGATGTTTCCCTCCCTGTGTCTGTGTGTTCTCATTGTTCACACTTATGAGTGAGAACATGCGGTGTTTGGTTTTCTGTTCTTATGTCAGTTTGCTGAGAATGATGGTTTCCAGTTTCATCCATGTTCCTGCAAAGGATGTGAACTCATCCTTTTTAATGGCTGCATCATATTCCATGGTGTATATGTGCCACATGGATTTTAAACAGCATGAGCCAACCATATGCTGCAGTCTACAAGACAATGGCTTTAGATCCAAAGATAAATAGGTTGAAGGTGAAATTATAGCAAAATATATTCTATGCCAATAGTAACTGAGAGAAGGCAGGGGCAGCAAATAGTAGCCTAAAGAGGTCGTGGAAATAGATATTCTATTCAAATAATAACCAAATCTGTAATGTATGTTACAGACTTTAGTCACATGAATGAGATGCTACTTTTTCTTCGTAGCTTTCTCTCTGGCCTCCTATTTTAAAATTTGACTTGAGACTCAATTTTTTCTATTAATATTAGTTGCTCCATGGTAAGCAAGTTTTCAGAATTGCCATGTTCTATGTGTGGTGCATGAAGTTTTTCATCCTCTTCAGCATTATTTTGGTTGTAGTGTAGCTTTGATCCTCTCTCATAGTAAATCCAAATAAGTGTCTTTGTGTGTGTGTGTGTGTGTGTGTGTGTGTGTGTGTGTGTGTGTGTGTGTGTGTGTGTTTGTGAGGGAATGTTCTCTCTATCCATATATGTGCCAGGGAAAACTAAAAAATGGTAAGAATGATTCTGAAAGTTAAAGATATGGAAGTGCTGTGTTTTTCAATTATTGCATGAAATCATTGACTAGCACTGGGCTTCTCTTCTAGATTATAACATGCTCTGTCAGCTAAAGACAGATTTGTTGTTAAGTCAGGAATGCATGAATGAATAAAGCATGAATATAAAGATAGAACATTTTACCATGCAAGTATAACTTGATCCTCTGGCTGCCAGTGTCGCACTATTCTCTGAGGCCCAATAAATGTAGAGAGGTGGAAAAAAAGAAAAAGACCAGGGGAAATGATTTACAATAACACATCAGAACAATTTTATATAGATGTTTTGGCCAGACTTGAAGTAATGAGGGAAGTGAGTAGAAATGGATCATATATTTTATTCCATCCAGTGCCAACTCAAATGTTCATAGGAAAATTGCTTGGGAAAATGCAAAATTGTGGGCTCTAAAACTACAATGAGAATGATCATAGAAATGCCATATTTGAAATATGATTTTAAGTGACATTTTGTCATTAATTTTAGATGTACTTTATCTTGTTAGCTGCATTTTAAATAGTGGCACAAGTATGTTTTCTCTTATAGTCTGAAGTTTAAACTTTCTTTGTCTTTAATGTATTCAAGTCTTTTGCTAATCTACACTATTTATAATTAAATTATTTTATATCTTGTTACACAAAGTCTTCTAATTTCAATTTCTATTGTCATTGAAAGATGTTTTTCTAATTATCAAAGATGGATTGGGGTGAAAAATTTTAAAAAATATCAGTCTGCGCATTGAAAATATTTTTCTAATTAATGCTTGTTTTATGCCTTCATTCTTAAAAAATATGATAATACTTTCTATATTTTTTTTTGGTTGGGACATCCTCCTTTTGTTCAAAATATTCCACAGATAAGACATATTTTATGTTGGCTTATAAAATTTAGCCAGATAAATGGTTTGGTATAGCTTAGCACTTAAGCGATAAAACTCTGATTTCAGTACCTGAAATCAGATTCCAGCCACATATTTCCTAACTCTGTGGTTTGAGACATTAATTAATTTCTCAAAGCCTCCATTTCCTCCTTGTAACATACAGATAATTCTACTGGCAAAATATCATTTAGGTACTTATAAGACTATTTAGCCTGTATAAGTACTCAATAATAAAAATTTAGCTATTATTAAATGAGTTTCTGAAGATTAAATGAAGTTGAACCAATAGTAACAGGCCCATAGTTTTCCAACTATATCTTAAAAAGGAATGAGTTAATGAAAACTCTCTCAGTTTAAATGGACAAAGAATGGATGTAAGAGATGGAAATAAATGAAAGAAGATTGAGTCTCCTCCAAGAATTGGGGCTGTTGCACTTTTCATTGGGTTTATTCAAATGGTACTCCAATCCCAAACTGACAGTCTTGGTTTTCCCATATAAGAACAAGCTAATCAATCAAATAGAGTCACACAAAGGCTAAGTTCTGATCTACATAGAGCCATTAATGTGATATTCATTACCAGCTATATTCATAATGAAAATAATGAGAAGGAAAATCTACCTTAGGACCAGAGGTGGAAGACTCAGGACAGATGTCATTAGCACCATTACTTTACTTATGTTATTTTTATTAGTAGTATTGGTGTATATTCATACAAATGTTATCCTCTTTCTTTTTGAGAACTTGGACACTATGGATGTGTTTATTATACATAAAGGAGATAGATGGAATTGAAATAAGATTTTTAAAAATCCCTCAGAGTAGCTCATAAACCATTTTTAAGCATGCCTCATGACTGTTTTCTTAAAACAGTGTCACAATTGATATCCTAAGTTTTCTAAATTCACCCATATGACTGTGGCTTAATTCAGCCATTAATCTCAAAGTCAGGTATTACAAAGAGACCATCATCTTATCATCCTTAATTTTCCTTTATTAAATATCCTTATGACCTCAAAATATTTTTTTATTTTATTTTATTTTATTTTATTTTATTTTATTTTTTATTGCATTTTAGGTTTTAGGGTACATGTGAAGAACATACAATATTGTTGCCTCTTTATCCTCACTTTTGAAATAGACAAATAATAGTGCTGCTGTTGGGAATTTGTATTCTTCCAATATGTTCAGTAAACTTATCATGTTGGTTTTCCCAAAGCCTTTCTGAGCAAGTTACTCTCTCATTGTAAAATGCTTAAGAGTTAAACAAATTTATAGGATAAATTATAAACAGCATAGCCAGGAGCAGCGGCATGTGCCTCTTTTCCCAGCTGCTAGGGAGGATTCCTTGAGCCCAGGAGTTCAGGCCCCACTTAAGCAACATAGCAAGCAAGGCCCTGTCTCTAAAAAAAGCAAAACACAAACTCCTTATCATATGAAACTAAATCATTGTTTATTAGTCTCATCCCCATGTATCAGCCTTGTTTTCAAATATGCTCTTCTTCTTTGGGAGTTATTTTTAATTTCCCCGATGGATGCGTGGATATTTTAGTGACTCTGAGCCTCTAGTCATTCTTCTTTTGATATGAATGCTTTTCGTTTTGCCATAATTTTAACAGAGATGCCAGAAACTAGAAACTTCTCTGGCAGGTGGGTTAAAAATGGCAGGGATGTACCAGTTTTCTGGACGTGTCTGCCTTGAGATTAATGGGCAGGTGCAGAATAGTAACTGTCAATTTAAAGTGCTAGGATAATAAACCAGATTTTTTTTTTTGACTGGTTTACAGGCTAGTCTGAGGAAATGCTAATCATCTTTTAAGACTTTCCTCATGCCCTGTCTTGATATCATTTTTTCTAACATGGTACAACCATCCATAAAATTGGTCATTACAACATTTAAGTCCCAGCCATATTTTAATAGATGTCTCAAAGCATTTCCTTTTGTGTCTTTTTTTTTTTTCGTAGGAGGAAGATGGTTAACTTGTTTGATTTCTAGATTTCTAGATGCAATCATAAACTTGAGGGTAGAATTTTTTTTCACTTTTTTATCACCTAACATGCTCACTGTTATTTGAATTAATGAATAATTTATACTCTATCATTCCTTTTAATGACAGATTAATAATCCTAATATTAACTTCTGTCAGATATACTCACTGATCAATTATCTGCTCACATAACTGCTAACATATTGTCAATGGCATCCTATTGTATGAGGATTAGATGGGAAGCCCTCTCTCTTTATACTTTATGTCTGTTAAACTCATGTCTCAATGTACTACATATAGTGCCTTCTTCCTCACTTCATGAGCACTATGCTCTGAGAAAACTGGATTGTTCAATATTCCTCCAGCATATTTTGAACATTCTCTACCCCTGCCTTTGCTTAGACCATCACCTTTGCAAGAATATTCTCCATAACATCTATTGATAAAATCTTCCCTCCACTTAATCCTCACCATCTCTGAGACATCTTCCCTATCAATTTAATTCTAAAGACCTATCTTCTTGTTTTTCTAGCAGCCTTTTTCAAAGCCATAAATTTAACATCATGCAATGCCTTTTATTGCTTGTTGTTCATTTTTCATTGTGTTTCTCATGTTAACCTGCCAATATAAGGGTATGTGTTGAAAATCAAAAATGTACAAGTCTAAAAGAAGATGAACAAAGAGCACCTTTTTAAAGAATTTGGAAATTTTTAATAGAGTTATCAATGGCTGATAGTAATTTGGCTTTGCTGTTGATATTATCTTATAGAAGTGTTTAATAGATGTATATCTGGGATTTGAATTATTATAATTTACTTTTTAAATCCTCACTAGAGAACTATTAATGTTTTCTTTGCTTGTGAAATTATTTCATTTGTTTCTAATTATTACCTCAGGTTCAGTAAGCTAAATGTATTTTGTCATTTTAAATCATAGTTTTACTTCAGGAGAAAATGAGAAGAAAGAGAGGGAGAAGGAGAGCATGTTTGGCTGTGTGTGTGTGTGTGTGTGTGTGTGTGTGTGTGTGTGTGTGTGCGCTTAAAGCTTAAGTATTTTTTTTTTTGCTGAAAAAAATTGAGATTTAATTCTCCAAATCAAGAATAAAGTTCAAAATCAAAGCTACAATAACAAAAGGAGTATCTAAATATACCCAGAAATATATAATTTAAATGCCATATTTAATATGACAAAATTAAAATGAAGAAAAGAAGGGATACTACTTTTAAGTAACGAAAAAAATTTTAGTGGTATGGAGCAGTGTTCAGGTTCACAACTTTGAAATATGAATGCGAGATGCTTTTGCCATCATGTTGGACTCATATCAGAAATCATACAATGTGAATGACATCAGTATTTAGTAACTAAACAATGAATAATTGCATAAAGTGAAGACTAGTACACTTTGATGGGGGCAAAATTGAAACAGACCTTTACTTTTTATAAATTTAAGAAAGGATAGGGAAAACTCTGAGAAGAATCAAAGGCCCTGAAGTAGTGTTTCTCAATCTTGACTGTACATTAGAATCTCCTTGAATAGGTTCAAAATAGAACAGTACTTACTTGGGCATCACCCATAAGGAATTACAGCAGAATCTCTGAGGATAGGGCCCAACTCTGATACTGTTTTAAACTCCCCAAGATTATAATATGTTGGCATATTTGAGAGCTACCATTTCAGAGAATGAAAGTTTATGAATCACAAGTCAGAATATTCTGAAAAGACTACTCAGAAGTTTTTGTTTATTCAAAGATATTATTTCAGTAAGGATGGATGTCCTAAAAGCAGCACTGTCTCACAGCATTAGTTATTATCACTGCTTTCATGTAGCCCTAGCTGCAGAGATGGCACTGAGGCTTACTTGTCACAAGTTATATAGAAAAAAGTAGATTTAGACAATTATATGCTCTGAAAGGCAATGTTTAAATGTCCCAAGTCACTGTAAGAACATTCCTCTCTGCAGTTCTCAGCCGCAATCACACCCTCTTTTTTTTTTTGCCCCACCTTATTGACCTTTACAGCTTTCAGATACATTCTGAAAATGTTTTCTCACCTAATTTATACATTGTAAATTTATTTTCTCTCTTATTTTAGTTAGGAAATTTTAATTAGACTCTAATTACTGTGGAATGTAATTTCTGGAAACTAATTCATGGAAAATAGAGTAGCACTACTTACTCCTGCCTGTATATTTGATCAAAGACTTTAGATCTTTATCTTCTTGACAATAATCAACAAAATTTTGAGAGATGGTTTTTGACAAGCTTTCTTGTTCTCACCCATTTACTTTGCTAATCAAGGGAAAAAACCCATAAAACACAATATTGTTTTGTAAATCTTCATCTACTCACTATTGAATCATTTGTATTATTGTCATCCTATCATGATTATAGATTCTTAGTTGTATAATGTAAGGCTAGAAAATCTTGTTTTATAACTTTAATATTTTCAGAAAGTTATCTTTTGTGGAAGAAGAAGAAGGCTGGCAACATTCCAGGCTTCTACACAATTAAATTTTAGTTCTCTAGGTTGAAGAGGACTAGTTCTATTTGGGGAAACTTTAATATTAATGTTAACTAAGACCAAGTAGTCCAATTATCCTTGCCAGTCTCAGATAAAGCACGTTTCTGAGAGTAGATTTACTCTTTGAAGTACTACAGTTATGACCCTCATCCTTCTTCACACTCTCTCTCTTCTCCCTCCTCACTCTCCTCCTCTTCTTCCAACCTTCTTTTTCTTCTCTTCCTCATCTTTGTCACACATTGCATTTGTTTGGAATATGTTTCATTTTGTTGCCAAGTAATGTTTCACTATGCTGATGTACTACAACTTGTTTATCCATTCACTGGTTGATGAACATTGAGATTATTTCTGTTTCTTGAAGATTATGAAAAAAACTGAATATATGAAGACCTAGCTACTCTTCCTGGAGTAGACATGGGCTTCCAGTTCTAGATAAATACCTAGGAGTGAGATAGCTAGATCTTATGGTTAGTGTATGTCCAACTCTTAAAGAAACTAACAAATTGTTTTCCAGAGAGATTATATTAATTGTATTCTTACCAGCAATGTAAAGAATGGTAGATGTTCCACGTCCTTGCTGGATTTTTATTTTTTATTTTTATTTTGCCATTCCAATGGGTGTGCTATGGAATTTTATTGTGATTTTAATTAAATTTTCCTAAAGTCCAATGATGCTGAGCTGCTTTTTATACAATTATATGGCTTTCGTATTTCTTCCCATGGAAGTGTGTGTTCGACTTTCTGGCCTATTTGATTAATTAGCTTATGTAACTATGTCTTTTTATTGTTGTTGGGGAATTTCTTTACAAAATTTTTCAGACTTTTCCAGGGTTTATCCTAGTCTGTGGTTGCCTTTTCATTTTCCTGAAATTCTCTGTGAGGAGCAAAAGTTATTTTCTCCCCATTTTTTTTTAATACAGTTTAAATTTCACATGTAAGTGTCTAATTTATATAAAGTTCATTTAGTTAATGGTGTAAAGTTTGAATCAAGGATAGTTTTGCATGCATATCTAATTTTTCCAGTGAAGTTTGTTAAAAAGAAAAACAACTATCTTTTCTCTTTGTTGAATTACTTTAGCAACTTTATTACACACACACACACACACACACACACACACACACACACACACACACACGAGTCTGTCTTCCATTAATTTATATGCCATAATGTCTTGATTACTGTGGCATAGTTTTTTTTATGGCTGCATAGTATTCCATGGTGCATATGTGCCACATTTTCTTTGTCCAGTCTATCACTGATGGGCATTTGAGTTGGTTCCAGGTCTTTGCTATTGTAAACAGGGCTGCAATGAACATACATGTGCATGTGTCTTTATAACAGAATGATTTATAATCCTTTGGATATATACCCAGTAATGGGATTGCTGGATCAAATGGAATTTCTATTTCTAGATCCTTGAGGAATCGCTACACTGTCTTCCACAATGGTTGAACTAATTTATAGTCCCACCAACAGTAGATAAGTGTTCCTATTTCTCCACATCCTCTTTCAGTATCTGTTGTCTCCAGATTTTTAAATGATTGCCATTCTAACTGGCGTGTGATGATATCTCAGTTTGATTTTGATTTGCATTTCTCTAATGGCCGGTGATGATAAGCATTTTTTCATATGTTTGTTGACCTAATAAATATCTTCTTTTGAAAAGTGTCTGCTCACATCCTTCACCCACTTTTGAATGTTTTTTTTTTTTTTTCTTGTAAATCTGCTTTAGTTCTTTGTAGATTCTGGATATTAGCCCTTTGTCTGATGGGTAGTTTGCAAAAAGTTTTTTCCCATTCTGTTGGTTGCCAGTTCACTCTAATGATTGTTTCTTTTGCTGTGCAAAAACTCTTAAGTTTAATTAGATCCCATTTGTCTATTTTGGCTTTTGTTCCCATTTGCTTTTGGTGTTTTAGCCATGAAGTCCTTGCCTATTCCTATGTCCTGAATGGTGTTGCATAGGTTTTCTTCTAAGGTTTTTATG
The DNA here is from genome assembly GCA_963574635.1 of Cheracebus regulus. Classification (NCBI taxonomy): domain Eukaryota; kingdom Metazoa; phylum Chordata; class Mammalia; order Primates; family Pitheciidae; genus Cheracebus; species Cheracebus regulus. The sequence continues at coordinate 478 of CAUYQU010049486.1, read as the reverse complement.
ATATTAGGTCTTATGTTTAATTCTTTAATACATCTGGAGTTAATTTTAGTGTAAGGTGTAAGAATGGGGTCCAGTTTCAGCTTTCTGCACATGGCTAGCCAGTTTTCCCAACACCATTTATTAAACAGGGAATCCTTTCCCCATTGCTTGCTTTTGACAGGTTTGTCAAAGTTCAGATGGTTATAGATGTGTGGCTTACTTCCAAGGCCTCTGTTCTTTTCGACTGGTCTATATCTGCTTTGGTACCAGTACCATGCTGTTTTGATTACTGGAGCCTTGAAGTATAATTTGAAGTCAGGTAGCATGATGCCTCCAGCTTTGTTCTTTTTGTTTAGGCTTGTCTTGGCTATGCGGGCTCTCTACTGGTTCCATATGAAGTTTAAAGTGGTCTTTACCAGTTTATTATTGGTGTATAGGAATGCTTATGATTTCTGCACATTGATTTTGTATTCTGAGATTTTGCTGAAGTTGCTTCTCA
>CAUYQU010049484.1:0-44647 GCA_963574635.1 Cheracebus regulus | reverse complement strand
TCTTCCACACCACCTAAGGCAAACATTTCTACACGAAGTGATACTGCTGACATTACTTTCAAAACCAAGAGCAGGCCGGGTGTGGTGGCTCACGCCTGTAATCCTAGCACTTTGGGAGGCTGAGGTGGGTAGATCACCTGACGTCAGGAGTTCAAGACCAGCTTGGCCATAATGGTGAAACCTCATCTTTATATAAAAAAATTATAAAAATTTTTTAAAAAAAGATTTATTTTAAAAGTAATTGACTGGGTGTGGTGGTTCACGCCTGTAATCCCAGCACTTTGGGAGGCTGAGGCAGGTAGATCACCTGAGGTCAGGAGTTCAAGACTAGTCTGCCAACATGGTAAAACCCTGTCTCTAGCAAAAATACAAGAATTAGCTGGCTGTGTTGGCACATGCCTGTAATCCCAGCTAACTGGGAGGCTGAGGCATGAAAATTGCTTGAACCCTGGAGGTGGAGGTTGCAGTGAGCCGAGATCATGTCATTGCACTCCAGTATGGGCAAGAAGAGCCATCACACACACACAAAAAGGCTGGGCATGGCGGCTCACACCTATAATCCCAGCACTTTGGAAGGCTAAAGCCAGTGGATCACCAGAGGTCAGGAGTTTGAGACCAGCCTGATCAACATGGAGAAACTTCATCTCTACTAAAAATACAAAATTAGCCGGGCATGGTGGTACATGCCTGTAATTCCAGCTACTCAGGAGGCTGAGGGAGGAGAATCACTTGAACCTGGAAGGTGGAGTTGCAGGGAGCCGAGATCACACCATTGTATTCCAGCCTGGGCAACAAGAGCAAAACTCTGTCTCAAAAAATAAAATAAGTAGGAGCTAAACATTGGGCATTCATGGACAGAAAGATGGCAACAATAGACATTGGGAACTACTACAGGAGTGAGGGAGAGAGAAGGTCAAGGGTTGAAAAACTACCTATTAGATACTATGCTCATACCCGGATGACAGGATCAGTCACACCCCAAATCTCAGAATCATGCAATATACCCATGTAACAAACCTGCACAGGTACCCCCGATCTAAAATAAAAGTGGAAATTTTTTTAAAAAAAGAAGAGAATACAGTCCATAATAAATAAGAAATACATTTGAAGAACAAAATACAGGAAAAAAAAAGAGGATAGGGCTCGTAACAAAAAGCAAATTAAACATGTTGTCAGTGAGGCTGAAGAGAAAAAATAGGCTGTGGCAAAGGGATGATGGCCACACTTTCCAGCCCAGCTGTCTTTGTAGACTGTATTTTCTATTTTTATGAGATACATATGTTGGGGCCCTGCAGTTCTAGAAAGAGATGGAAAAGGCAAAGAATAGTAATCAAGAATAATAAAGAGCTGATTTTGAGAGGCCTCAATACATATTAAAGCAGTATATTTGCTAAAAGATTTATGTTTCTGTCTAAATGTAACAGGAAGTCAAATGGCAGCCCAAGGGATGTTTTAGAAAGAGCCAAGCTTTGAGGAGGAAATTATTTAGGGTACATCAGGAGGTATTTCAATTCTTTTGAAGGGATTAGCTTTAGTAAAGGATCTTTGGTGATCAAAATTCCTGCTGAGATTTCTTCCACTATATAAAAGAAAAAAAATAGAATAAAAGCAAAATAAAATTTGGGGTTAAAAATGGCATTACCAGGCTAGATGCGGTTGCCTGTAATACCAGAACTTTGGGAGGCCAAGGTGGGTGGATCACTTGAGGTCAGGATTTTGAGACCAGTTTAGCCAATATGGTGAAACCCCATCTCTACTAAAAACACAAAAATTAGCTGGGTGTGCTGGTGCACACCTGTAGTCCCAGCTACTCTAGAGGTTGAGGCAGGCGAACTGCTTGAACTCAGGAGGCAGAGGTTGCAGTGAGCCAAGATCATGCCACTGCACTCCAACCTTGGCAAGAGGGCAAGGCTCTGTCTGAAAAACAAAGCAAAAGGAATGCCTCTATGATGGAATAATCAAATTGTAGCTTGAAATAATTCTAAAATCTAAAGGTAATTCTTGGTTATGAATTTAATAATAATGATTTTTAATACTATTATATCAGTAGCTTCATTATTTACAATATTAAAAACTGAGTATTCAGTTTTATACCTAGTTTGCAAGCTTCATTTAAGCAGGAAATCCTAAAATCTCTGGCAGAGGTGTCAAAAGGGTCTAAAGGCAGAGAGATGTGGAGAAGACATGAACACTTCACAGTAGAGACTTTTTATGTCTGAAAATTAAGGAGCCAAGTGAATATAGCAGGAAAGAGTATTTTTTTGGTTCACTCAAGAAAAAACAGGCTTGTTTTTTTTTTAGAGAAAGTCTTGCCCTGACACCTAGGCTGGAGTGCAATGGCATGATCTCAGTTCACTGCAACCTCCACCTTCTGGGACCAAGCGATTCTCCTGCTTCAGTCTTCCAAGTAGCTGAGATTGCAGGCAAGCACCACCATGCCTGGCTAATTTTTGTATTTTTAGTAGAGATGGGGTCTCACTATATTGGCCAAGCTGGCTCCTGACCTCAAATGGTCCACCCACCTTGGCCTCCCAAAGTGGTGGGATTACAGTTGTGAGCCACTGTGCCTGGCCAAGGCTTTCTTTTAAGAAAGCAAATCAATCGTCTCAATTATGGTCCATTCTAACATCATATATTAAGTGGTGGTACTGTGGGATCACGTGTAAGGCTCTTCTCCATTGAACTTGCCCCACCTTCTTTATCTGTGAGTCCACAACCTGCACGACCATACATGGCAGCCCTAATTCACTATCACCCATTTGCCTAAACTAGAAACCTGAGACTCGTCCTTGATTTCCTCTCATATTTTTCTTGTCCACCTCTCTCCCTCCTGACTGCATCTCCCTGGTTCCCAAGCTGCTCCTGGGAGTGTTTGTCTCCTAGCAAAGAGCTCAATGAACATGTAGAGAATAAATGACTTGATTTGATATGAGCTATGACCTCTTTTCTCAAGGAGTGCTCTGCCAAGAATGTGAAGATGGATACAAAAACTCCTTGTTCTTTAGACTATTGAGGTGTCATCTCCTCCAGGAAGCCTTTTGGATTCTCTCCCTCCAATCAAATTGGGGTATGTGACCCTCCTCTGATTTTCCAAAGCAACATGTGCTTACCCTTACCAAAAACACAATTCGATCTCATAACAATCAATTTACTTGTCTGCATTCCCCACTAGATAGAGGCTTTTACACCTGGATCCTCAGTACCTCACATAGTATCTGGTACAAAGTGCAAAGACAATGTCGAGTGAGTGAATGATTGATACAGAGAGCAAGTGTGTTAAGAGGTACACACAAAGTAGTCCTAAGGGGAGACAGATGAAGGAGAAGCTAAATCTGCTGTTGGGATGAGTAATGATGCCATTTGAACTGGTCCTGAAGGATGAGTTGTAGTTCTCCTAATGATCAAGGCAAGGAAGGGTATACCAAGCGAGAGGAATAGCATGAACAAAGCAGCGTGTAGGCAAGGAAGCACATGCAGTATTTAAGATCACGGGAGCCTGGCAAAGCTCAAGAACAGCTTTCAGTGGGAGGAAAGGAGGCAGCTGTGGCTAGAAAGATTGTTTTAAAGAAGTCACAAAAGACCTGGAAGTGATACCAAGGGGTTTGAAGATTATAAGATAGAAAGCCACTGAAATTTTAAGGCAGAGTAATAACATGATCGCTCTCTAAAAGGAAAAATAATATTTTGTTTCCTTTCCAGTGACTAAAAGTCATAGATTAACTTCCTCCACTTTTGCATTTCTTGATACTCCATGAAAATAAAAAGCAAAGGGCAGCTGAAGCAATTCTTCTTTCCCTGACTCGTCTGAAAGAGGCATTTTTTTTTTCTTTTTCTTGTTTTCTGGCCAGTCACTTGGTGAAGTGAGTGCATCATACAGCTGGGAAAACACGAGCTTCTCGAGTTTGTTTGGCTTCTGAGCGATGTGGGTGAGTGCGAGTCTGGGCAGTGTGTCAGCTCCTTCCTGAAAGTCTGGGTCAAGGAGGTCCACAACACAACCTTGTTTACTTGATTTTGCTTTCAGCATTGAGAACACTGGTTCTGATTACTGCAAAGGTGTATGTGGTTGCTCTTGGCTCACAACCCTGTAATTCCTTTGAAAAGATGATCTGATTGGGACAACTGTGACTTTAATACTTCAGTTCCTTTGGAAACATCCAGATGAAAAGTGATGCATTATTTTCCTAGTGGCTTTTGTTCCTGGCTAACCATCAGAGTTCGTCGGATCACTGGGAGTAGTTCTGTGGAACTGAGTTTGCTGGGCTGGCAGATTTGGAGGGGTGGACAAAGAGTGACCAGTCTGAAGCAGCTCTTCTAGCCCAGACACGTGAACTTACAACAAATGTTTATGAGTGCTTGCTATGTGCCAAGCACTGAGTCAGGCACTGGGCAACCAAGATGAACAAGACAGTTTCTACTACAGTCTGCTAACTAGACTGAAAACTCATCCAAGATAAATGCCAACTCTTAATTTTCTTTACATCCCCCAAATTGTCTAGAGCTGTATCTAGCTTAAGGCAGAGTCCCCAGGAAATACCAAATGTGTAAACAGGCATATTTCAATTTTGCACAATAAATATTTACTAAATGCCTACTAGGGGCTGATATTGTGTTAGGTAGTAGAGACACTGAAGACGACTAAAACAGAGCTCATACCCTCAAGCTACTCATGCTCTGGTGGGGAAGACAGATATTAAAACATGAATCACCTGTAATCCCAGCACTTTGGGAGGCAGAGGTGGGTGGATCATTTGAACCAGGTGTAGGTGAAAACGTATGTCTACTAAAAAATCAAAAATTAGCCAGGCATGGTGGTGTGCACCTGCAGTCCCAGCTACTCAGGAGGCTGAGGCAGGTGGTTGGCTTGAACCCAGGAGGTCAAGCCTGCAGTCAGCTGTGTTCACACCACTGCACTCCTACCTGGGTGACAAAGTGAGATCCTGTCTCAAAAAACAAAACAAAACAAAAAAAACAAAGCTCAAAACCACAACATTATTCACCATGTACAAATCTGAGCCCCTAGGAGCCCCTGAGCCCCTAAGAAACACCTTGTCACCTAGTCTCTCCTCTGGAGCCCCCAGATCTCCCTACTAAATGAATAATAACTGGTGTAGGAGACTCCAAAATGCTTCTCCAGCAAGCACTATGTCCATTCTGATTGGCCAACGTGTTTGCCTTTTTGGTTGATAATATTTTAGTATAATTCCTGCAGGTGGTAATAGCGGCACAAGACACTCATATCTGGGGGACAGAGAAAGAAATGACTTCATCATATGAGAAGGATGCCCAATTCTATTTGGAAGGGGAGTATGCAGCCTCCAGCAAAACCCAACACGGCAGGTGATATTTTGTTTCTAGGGGTCTACTCAAAACCCCTGCTCCCACAAGCATGAGCACAAGCACAGACCCCAGCTTCAAGGAATTGTGTATGTCACAGGCAAGGGGGTGCCTGACCATTATATATTAATAATTATGGATTTTAGGCTGGGCCTGGTGGCTCACATCTGTAATCCCAGCACTTTAGGAGGCTGAGGCAGGTGGATCATTTGAGGTCAGGAGTTTGAGACTACCCTGGCCAACATGGTGAAATCCAGTCTCTACAAAAATACAAAAATTAGCTGGGCATGGTGGCAGGCACCTGTAATCCCAGCTACTCTGGAGGCTGAGGCAGGAGAATTGCTTGAACCCAGGAGGCAGAGATTGCGGTGAGCTGAGATCACGCCACTGCACTCCAGCCTGGGTGACAGAGATTCTGTCTCAAAAATAAATAAATAAGAAAGAAATCAAAGTGTATCCATAATAATCCAAAACATAAATTCTTCAGTCAAAATACTAAGGGCAGAGCAGGGTGAGGTAGGAGGAATTGAGGTAGTACAAGATGACAGTATGTTACATGTTGATAAAGTTAAGAAATTAATAGAGAAAATGAGTATTGGTCTTACTAATTTAGTGGTGACTACCTAAAAAATAAAATACCATAAATATCTCTCGATCTGGCAAAAAAAAAATCTAGATCCATTTAATAAAAACAGAAAAGGGAAATAAAGAGTACCTATAAAATGTTATAAAGTCCTAAAATGAGCTGGGCACAGTGGCTCACGCCTGTAATCCCAGCACTTTGGGAGGCTGAGAAGGGCGGTTCACAAGATAAGGAGTTTGAGACCAGCCTGGCCAAAATAGTGAAATCTTGTCTCTACTAAAAATACACAAATTAGCTGGGCATGCTGGTGCGCACCTGTAGTCCCAGCTACTCAGGCGGCTAAGGCAGGAGAATTGCTCGAACCCGGGAGGCAGAGGTCATGGTGAGCCGCGATCGCACCATTGCATTTCAGCCTGGGCAACAGAGTGAGACTCCATCTCAAAAGAGTAAAATAAAAATAAAGTCCTAAAATGTTAGTATATTGAATTAAATGTAAATGAGTTTAAAACCTCAAATTAAAACATTCCTAAAATTGGATAAAAAAGTAAATTGCCCATGAGAAAGAAGTGTGTGGAAAGTTTGAAAATAAGGAGATGGAAGTAGATACACACTGGACAATAATGAAACAAAATAAAGCCAGGAGAGTAATTTTATTTTTCTTTCTTTCTTTCCTTCCTTCCTTCTTTCTTTCTTTCTTTCTTTCCTTCTTTCTTTCTCTCTCTCTCTCTCTCTCTCTCTCTCTCTTTCTCTCTTTCTTTCTTTCTTTCTTTCTTTCTTTCTTTCTTTCTTTCTTTCTTTCTTTTCTTTCTTTCTTTCTTTCGATGTAGGCTTGGTCTGTCACCCATGCTGGAGTGCACTGTCACAATCTCGGCTCACTGCAACCTCCACCTCCTGGGTTCAAGCAGATCTCCTGCCTCAGCCTCCCGAGTAGCTGGGATTACAGGCATGTGCCACCATGCCCAGATCATTTTTGTATTTTTAGTAGAGATGGGGTTTTACCATGTTGGCCAGGCTGGTCTCTAACTCCTGACCTCAGGTGACCCACCCGCCTCAACTTCCCAAAGTGCTGGGATTACAGGCATGAGCCACCACGCCTGGCCAAGAGTAATTTTAATAAGACAAAATATAATGTGGTTCACCTTGAATTCTAAAGGAAAGTGGAGAATTAGGAGTAATGATATAATCAAGATGCAACTTAATGACTTAAGCAATATAAAGCAATAACTAGTAAAATTGCAAGGAGCGATTAACTGACAAGTTCAGCTGGAGATTGTGATAGACCCTCAGAAATGTATCAATAAAACATACTAAAAATAAGCAAAGATATGTATGCTTTAAGTAACGATTAATAAGCTCAAATAAATAGCTACATAACCAACAAACCACATATTCTTATGAAGTATTCATGGAACTTGAACAAAAACTTCCTAGAAACACCTTCAGCTGGCTTTTGCCTTCACGTCACTGATCAGAAGTGTATCTAATGGCCACTAGTAGCTGCAAAAAAGCTTGTAAATATTTTAATATACCAGCCCCTATTTCAGAGACAGACAAGGGAAAAGGATGCTGGGAATGATTTTGGGTTAGCCAACCTCCAGTGTCTGCCACGTCATGGATATGTCTTTGTCGTGCCCTTACTTGAACGGCCAAGAACAACTGAATCTAAGAGTTCAAGTTCCAATTTTTTACGCTTGAAATTTGGGAGGCATTGCCTTCCTTGCCCCTAAGAGAGGTTTTATGCTGGCCTCTTACAAGTTATCTTGTACTTGTAGTTGTCCTCATGTTTACTCTTGGAAGCTTTTTTGTTGTTGTTGTTTGTTTCTCTCTTGTTGCCCAGGCTGGAGTGCAATGGCGAAATCTTGGCTCACCGCAACCTCCACCTCCTGGGTTCAAGTGATTCTCCTGCCTCAGCCCTCTAAGTGGCTGGGATTTAAGGCATGCACCACCATGCCCAGCTAAGTTTGTATTTTTAGTAAAGATAGGATTTCTCCATGTTGGTCAGGTTGGTCTCATACTCCCAACCTCAGGTGATCCACCCACCTCAGCCTCCCAAAGTGCTGAGATTACAGGCGTGACCAACCCTGCCTGTACTACTCTTAGAAGTTTTTAAGATCTTCCACGTCAGGTCAGACTGGCAGACTCTGACCCAGTGATGGATGAACAAATAACACTCAGATATAGATATCCAGTGAAAGTGAGCTGGGAGTTTGGGCAGCTTGCAGACACCAAGAAAGGTCCAGTAAAAAGTTAGCAGCTATGGCTCTGACCAGCTGGCACTCCAGCCATTTATTCAGTGTAGATTTAATGACAGAGGCTTTGAGTCAACACACTTGTGAATAATGATTAAAGGCCAGGTTCTGAGGCCTAAAGCAAGTACCATCTGTGGGTAATAACATTGTTGACACCACCGCCCAGTGGAGAGCAGTCATGTACCCATAGATGTTCAAAGGTCAGCCTTAGGACCATATGAATAAACAAGCTCTTTAGATAACACCCCCCCCCCAACATTCCTTTGTATCTACTTCTGCCTAATTGCCGCTAGGTAAGAACCGCTGCCTTCGGCTCATTCTTTCCCAAGGCTTTTGCAAAAACCTTCCAGACTTCCAAGAAGGTTTGTGTCTATTTTACATTTTTTCCTACCACCCTCACTGAACCTCTACACTTCCATTCATTGTGTTGTTTTTGTTCTTGTTTTGTTTTCGTTTTTCTTGTTTTTTTGTTTTGAGATGGAGTCTCGCTCTATTGCCCAGGCTGGAATGCAATGGCGCGATCTCAGCTCACTGCAACCTCTGCCTCCTGGGTTCAAGCAATTCTGCCTCAGCCTCCTGAGTAGCTGGGAATACAGGTGTGTGCTACCTGGCTGATTTTTGTATTTTTAGTAGAGATGGAGTTTCACCATGTTGGACAGGCTGGTCTCAAACTCCTGCCCTTGTGATCTGCCTGCCTCGGCCTCCCAAAGTGCTGGGATTACAGGTGTGAACCACCACACCCAGCCACTTCATTAGTTTTTATGCTCTGAAGTCGCATGTGAATGTGAACAGGAGTGGGTCTTTTTACGTTCATCCTACTCAGCACTCAATGAGCCCTTTTAATCTGAAGACTTGAATCCCTTTCCAATTCTAGGACATTTTCTCCTATTGTTTCTTTGGCAATATTTTCTCCGTGTTTTTTTGTTTTCTCTTCTTGATACTCCAGTTAGTTCCACATGTTGATTTTCCTGGATTGTCTTTCTCTCCTATTTCTATTTTATACTTTTGCATTCTCTTTTATTTCTCCTATCTCTGGGGCCTTTCTACACAAAGTTTCTGTGGACTGACAGCATTGGCGTCATCTGGTAGCTTGTTGTTAGAAATGTAGAATGTTAGCCCTCACCTCAAACCTCTACCAGGTTAGAATTCTCAGTTTAATGAGGTCAAGATCCCCAAGATTCTTATACACATTAAAGTCTAAGAGGTACTACTGGATTTTTTTCAACTTCACTTTCTAGTTCTATTGAAATTTTGTTGTTGTTGTGGCATTCACATTTTTAGTTTCTAGTAGCCCATTCTTGTACTGTTTCTTTTTCAGAAAATTTTATTTTTTTCATGTACTTAATTTTTTAGACTAATTAGTTTTACTTTAAGCTCTTTTCTGTTTCTTGAATTTTTCTTTTCCCCCTCTGGGATTATCTTTGTGTGTTTGTTTCTTGGTCTAGCTGTCTCATGTTGCTTCTTATTTTCTTATACATCTGCTCATCCTTGATAGTACCTTCATTTAAAAAAATTCTGTATCATAGTTGTACATATTTTGGGGGTACAGGTGATATTTTGATACATGTATGCAACATGTAATGATCAAGTCAGGGTAATTAAGATATCCATCACCTCAAATACTTATCTTTGTGTTGGGAACATTACAGTTATTTTCTTCCAGCTATTTTGAAATATACAAGAAATTATTGTTAACTGTAATTTCTTTACTGCGTAGTATCTTTGTTTTTGATAATAAGAGATCTGATGGGTAATTTCATGTAGCTAGGATGGGTTTCTCCTTCTACTACATAAGGACACCTGCCCCTTTCCTTAAATGGGAAGTCATTTTTTTGTGTGAGTTGGAGTTTCACTCTTGTTGCCCAGGCTGGAGTGCAGTGGTGCAATACCAGCTCACTTCACCCTCTGCCTCTTGTGTTCAAGCATTTCTCCTGCCTCAGCCTCCTGAGTTGCTGGGATTACAGGCATCCGCCACCAGGCCCAGCTAATTTTTTGTATTTTTACTAGAAACAGGGTTTCACTTTTTTGTATTTTTACCAGAGACGGGGTTTCGCCATGTTGGCTGGGCTGGTCTTGAATTCCTGACCTCAGGTGATCCACCTGCTTGGCCTTTCAAAGTGCTGGGATTATAGGAGTGAGCCACCACACCTGGCCTAAACGTGAAGTCTTTACATGAGAAGAACAGTAATTGGCAATGTGAGCTTCATCGTTAGAAGTGAGGAGTCAAACCCAGTACTCACCTTGGAGAACATGTCTTCAAACTGTTTCTCTCAAAATCAGGCTTTTTTCTTTGTACTTTTTTGTCATGCAGGTAGGTAAGAAAGTTGGTAGTAGACTAGCACGACTGTCCTGCATTCGCAGCCACTTTGCCCTCCCACTCTCTTTGATCTGTAAACTCTGCTGGTCTCCTGACCACACTGCCACCCCCATCATACCATTGCAGTTTGAGCTCCATCTCAGTCACCAGACCAACACACTTCTGTCCTACTTTGTCTTCTAGTTTGTTTTTTAATTTCTTACCTGCTGATGGTCTTCCTTCTGTGTATGTCTGTGTTCTAATCTCCTTTTCTTAAAAGATATCAATCATATTCAGTTGGGATCTACCCCAATTACCTCATTTAATCTTAATTACCTCTTTAGACACCTTTTCTCAAAATACAGTCCCAGTCTGAGGTCCCAGGGGTTAGGTATGAATTTGCAGGGGACACATCCAGCTTATAACACCAAGTTTATCCAACTCCCTGCCTTCTCTGTGCCTCTCCCCACATGACTGAATGTGATGAGAGAAAAGCACACACCATGCTGGCTGTTCTCACTTTGAATTAACAGGCACTAATCTTGAATAGACCCTTAATGCTGCCTACTTGAAATACCACAGTCCTGTAGCACATTCATTCTCATACTCTCATTGAAACCAAAACATGGCTTTTTTCTTAACACTCCCTGCCAGATCCTTGCTCAGCTTCCTGTCGCACTGAGAAAGCAGGGGACCATTTACACTAGATTATCCTCATATCTCCCCATTGACCTGCATCTCTTGCCATCCACTCTGCCTATTCCCCTGTTATTATGGATAAAGTCTTTGTGCTCCTAGCAAGGCCCACCCTTGAGGGCCTTTGTCTTTGCCATTCCTTCTTTCTGGAATATTTTCCACAAATATCTGCATGACCCCTTCCCTCAACTCCTCTGGTGTTAAACATCCATGAGTCTCTCCTATTTAAAATAGTAACCTCCACCCCTACCTTTCAGTCTCCTTCCCTGCTTTATGCAGCACTTATCACCAACAAAAAACTGTATCAAATATTTAGCTTGTTTCTTAGTCCATTTTGTCCTGCTATGCAGAATACCTGAGACTGAGTAACTATAAAGAAGAGAAATTTATTTCTTCACAGTTCTGGAGGCTGGAAATTTATTTCTTCACAGTTCTGGAAATTTCAAGATCAAGGGGCTGGTGTCTGGTTAGGGCCTTCGTGCTGCAGTGTAACATGGCAGAAGGTATCACATGGAAGAAGGGGAGAGAGACAGGAGGCAGGGAGACTACACTCACCCTTTTATAATAAACTCACTCCCAAGCTAATGCATTAATTCATTCGTGAAGGTTCCACTCTTGTGGCCTGATCACATCTCATTAGGCATCACCTCCCAACACTGTTGCATTGGGGATTAAGTTTCCAACACATGCTTTCAAAAGGACACATTCAAATGATAGCAGCTTAACATTATTAAGCAATTATTAATACAGTATTATTATTTGCCTACCACAGAATACTCAACTTCAAAAGAAATACTAGTTATTGGCTGGGCATGGTGGCTTACGCCTGTAATCCCAGCACTTTGGGAGGCCAGAGTGGGTGGATTACTTGAGGTCAGGAGTTTGAGACCAACCTGGCCAACATGGCAAAACCCCATCTCAAATAAAAATACAAAAATCAGCTGTGCATGTTGGCAGGTGCTTATAATCCCGGCTACTCAGGAGGCTGAGGCAGGAGAATTGCTTGAACCTGGGAAGTGGAGGTTGCAGGGAGCTGAGACTGCACCATTGCATTCCAGCCTGGGGAACAAGACCAAGACTTTGTCTCAAAAAACAAACAAACAAACTAGTTATCCCTAATATATTTGTAAATGTAATGGGATCCCAATAAAAATACTTAAAGCCCTCAATTTTTACAATGGTTTGATTTAAGATTTTTCAGCTTTACAATGGTGCAAAAGTGATACACATTCAGTTGTTCCTTAAGCTACAGTAGGCTTATCTGGACATAATTCCATCTATATCTACAGATATTTGTGGTGGTAGGCAAGTGGATTCTGAAGTTTCATATGAAAAAATAAGAAAATAATATCCAGGAATTCTCTCAAATAGTAGAGCAATACAGTGGAACCAACCATACCATATAATAAAATATTTAAAAATCCTCAGTCATGGCTGGGTATGGTGCCTTATACCTGTAATCTCAGTACTTGGGAGGCCAAGGTGGTATGATTGCTTGAGCCCAGTAGTTTGAGATCAGCCTGGGCAACATGGTGAGACCCTGTCTCTACAAAATTTTTTTTAAATTAGCTGAGCACAGTGGTGGACACCTGTGGCCCCAGCTGCTCAGGAGGCTGACTGAGGTGGAAAGATCTCTTGAGCCCAGGGGTTCGAAGCTGCAGTGAGCTGATCACATCACTGCACTCCAGCCCAGGCAGCACAGCAAGACCCTGTCTCAAAAAAAAAACACCTCAATTATTAATACAGTATTATTATATGGGTATATTAATAGACAAATCAGTGGAACAGAATAGAGCAACATATGGGAATTTTGCATGTGAGAAAGTTATATCTCAAATCATTGGAAAAAGTATATAAACTTTTCAGTAAATGATTCAGAGACAATTCAGTAGCCATCTGGAAAAAAAAAGTCAATTCCAAGGCAGTATGTAAATTTACAACAATTCCAATGAAAATCACAAAAGACAATTTTGTTGGGTTTGAGCTATCCAATATGCTTCTAAATTCCAAAAAGAAAATTAGGTAAGTTAGTATTGCCAAGAAATTTGGAAAAATAAACTACTAATAGAAGAAACTAATACTATTAGATATTAAAACTTAATGTAAATCTATGGTAATCAAAACTATGGCCTTAACATGTGAATAGGCAAACATACATTCATGTTCATCCCTCCCTGAACATAATGGGTTCTCTATACATGTTTGTTGAAAATAGAATACTATCTCCAATAAAATATAATATTTATATTCTGACTTAGAACTTATTTGTTCAGTATCTTACTCATGGAATTCAGATCCTTTTTACTTATGTAAATAACACATCATTGAGTCAATTTTAAGATAATATTTTTCTGAATTAAAGATTATATCCTATTTTCAACACATAAATACACATACTATGTATACACACATATCTGAATACACAGGTATCAACATGGATTAATCTGTAAGTAGTATATTAAAATTTAATACATTATTTCAGTTATGTGATTTAAAATGTTGCAAAACCAAACATAAATTGTATAGGCATACATACAGTATACATGTGTGAATATATGTGTATGTGTTTAATAAACCTGTAGAAAAAGCAAAAGAGGAATAAGTATGCATTTAACATTGTGGTTCCTTGGGAAATATAAGGGAGGTGTTTGGGATGGAGGGTGAGATGGAGGGTGATAGGATTTGGGAGAGACAATAAGAAGTGCATAGCAGAACAAATTAACAGAAGGCCTGAGACTGCTATTTTTAGAAAGCCTTGCTCTCAAGGATAGATTTTTCTGAGATGGAGTCTCACTTTGTTGCCCAGGCTGGAGTGCAGTGGCAAGATCTCAGCTCACTGCAACCTCCGCCTCCTGGGTTTAAGCAATTCTCCTGCCTCAGCCTCCTGAGTAGCTAAGATTACGGGCACCCATCAGAATGCCTTTCAAGATTGGATTTTGGCTGGTGTCTGGGAAATTGAATTTTGGGAGAATTTCCACCATTGCCTAATAAGAGTGACTCACTGTGCCTGAACTATCTGTACAAGCACTGTGGTTGATGCTGAATATCTGTTCTGAGAGTCTTGAATTTTTACGTACTAGGCAGGGGGTGCTACGTGACCTGCCCTGTATAAAAACCATGGCCACTGATTTCCTAACAAGCTTCCCTGATAGGCAACATTTCACGTATGTTTTCACAACTCAGTATTGGAGAAATTAGGTGCATACCCTCTGACTCCGCGGGGAGAGGAATTTTGGAAGTTTGTGCCTGGATTCCTCCAAACTTCCCCCATGTGCCTTTTCCCTTTGCTGATTTTGCTCTGTATCCTTTCACTGTGATAAATCTTAGCTGTGAATACAGCTGTGTGCTCAGTTGCTGAGTCCTGTGAGTCCTCCTAATGAAGACTGTCTTGAACCTAAGGGGTGGATCTTAGGGATCGCCTTCAAGGGGGTTATACAGCTATTCTTTTTTAAATTGTTGCTGGGCACGGTGGCTCATGCATGTAATCCCAGCACTTTGGGAGGCCTACACCAGTGGATCACCTGAGGTCAGAAGTTCATGACCAGCCTAGCCAGCATAGTGAAACCCCATCTCTACTAAAAATACAAAAATTAGCTGTGTGTAGTGGTGGGTACCTGTAATCCCAGCTACTCGGGAGGCTGAGGCAGGAGAATTGCTTGAACCCAGGAGGTGGAGGTTGCAGTGAGCTGAGATGCGCCACTGCACTCCAGCTTGGGTGACAAACTGAGACTCCTTTCAAAACAAAAAAAAGTATACCTATTATAAATAGTAAATACTTTATTGTAGATATTTACCAGTTCACCAAAAGGAAGACAAAAGGAAAAATGAATAGGAGGTACCCAAATAAATACAGTTATGTCAAAAGCATTCCAGTAGAATGTCTTCACCACTGTTTGCACCATCAGCATCTGCAGATCCCTACAATGGCTTAGACAGCAATGGGAGAAAGAAAAGGACATGACCTGCATGATGTAGTGGAATTCTCATCAAACACAGCAGGGGCTTTAACTGGAATCAAGAGTAAGATGAAGTCTAGCCTACAAAACAAACTAAAGGAGCTGTCCATTTTATCAGTGGTCTGCTTTTATTTCTTTTTTTTTCAAGAGACAGGGTCTTGCTCTGTTGCCCAAGCTAGAGTGCAGTTGTGTGAGCATAGCTCACTGCGGTGTCTAACTCCTCAGCTCAAATAATCCTGCTTCAGCCTCTTGAGTAGCTAGGATGACAAACATGTGCCACCATGTCTAGCTGATTTTTTTTTTTTATGTTTTGTAGAGACAGGGTCTCACTATGTGGCCCAGGTAGGTTGTGAACTCTTGGCCTGAAGTGATCCTCTCAACTCAGCCTCTCAAAGCACTAGAATTATAGGCGTGAGCCACCAGGTCTGGCCGTGCTCTTGTTTTTACCTGGAATCTTACAACATCAACATCTATACTTAAGATGTTATGAAAGTGAAGCAAATCAGGCCAGGTGCGGTGGCTCACACCTGTAATCCCAGCACTTTGGGAGGCCAAGGCAGGCAGATCACTTGAGGTCAGGAGTTCAAGACCAGCCCGGCCAACATGGTGAAACCCTGTCTCTACTGAAAAATACAAAAATATGCCGGGCATGTTAGCATGCACCTGTAATCCCAGCTACTCAGGAGGCACAGGTGGGAACATCGCTTGAAGCTGGGAGGCATAGGTGGGAACATCGCTTGAAGCTGGGAGGCACAGGTTGCAGTGAGCCGAGATTAGGCCACTGCATTCCAGCCTGGGTGACAGAGCAACACTCCATCTAAAAAAAAAAAAGTGAAGCAAATCAACAAACATGCCTTTGGCCAGGCTTTTAAGCTGATTTTAAAGCCAACACCTCCATTCTGGGAAGCCCCTTGGACTTTCATTTCTGCTAAGGAGAAGGACCTGTTCCTGAAGGAGATCCAGAAGAAACTGGAGGCTGCAGAGGAAAGAAGGAAGTCTGAGGAGGTCCAGGTGCTGAAACCATTGGCAGAGAGGAGGGAACACAAGCAAGAAGCCCTTGACAAGGCTTTGGAAAAGGACACCTTCAACATGATGGTGGAGGAAACACTGATCCTGAAAATGGAACAAATCACGGCTGGGCACGGTGGCTCACACCCGTAATCCCAGCACTTTGGGAGGCAGAGGTGGGTGGATCACGAGGTCAGGAGTTCGAGACCAGCCTGGCCAACATGGTGAAAACCCATCTCTACTAAAAATACAAAAATTAGCCAGATATGGTGGTACATGCCTGAAATCCCAGCTACTCAGGAGCCTGAGGCAGGAGAATCTCTTAAACCCAGGAAGCAGAGGTTGTAGTGAGCTGAGATCATGCCACTGCACTCCAGCCTGGGCGACAGAGCGAGATTCCATTTCAGAAAAAAAAAAGAAAGAAAAAGAAAAAGAAGTAGAAAATGGAACAAATTAAGGAAAATGAGGAGACTAGTCTAGCTGCTATGATGTCTGAAGGAAAAGGAGATGTGCGCAGAGGTGCACAGGAATACGGACCCACAGGCTCAACAGTCTGGCTGAAGTGGAGGAGGGCAGGCATGCTGTGCCATCAGTAAATCCCCTGGCCTATATTATAATGAGTCATGCAATATAGGTATGGGTAATGTATGACATAGTTTAAAAAGGACTCATTTTAAAAAAACAACAACAAAATTTAAAAAAAAAAAAAATCAACGTGGAGCCGGGTGCAGTGGCTCACACCTGTAATCCCAGCACTTTGGGAGGCCAAGACAGGCGGATTCACTAGAGGTCCAGAGTTCCAGACCAGTCTGGGCAACATGGCAAAAACCTGTCTCTGCTATAAATACAAAAATTAGCCAGGCATAGTGGTGCACACCTGTATGCACACCTGTATGTAGCACACCTAGCTACCCAGAAGGGTGAGGCACGAGAATCGCTTGAACTCAGAAGGTGGAGGTTTCAGTGAGCAGAGATAGCATCACTGCACTCCAGTCTTGGCAACAGAGCAAGGCTATCTCAAAAAACAAAACAAAACAAAAAACCCAATGTGGTCTCTTTCTAGAATATTTTGTTTGATGTTTAAAAAAAAAAATACCTTGATGCAACTGAATATTTTCCCACTTTGAAACTGAGTGCAGTGGCTCACGCCTGTAATCCCAGCACTTTGGGAGGCCAAGGTGGGTGGATCACTTGAGGTCAGGAGTTCAAGACCAGCCTGGCCAACATGGTGAAATCCCATCTCTATTAAAAATGCAAAAATTAGCCAGGCATGGTGGCAGGCGCCTATAATTCCAGCTCCTCTGGAAGCTGAGGGAGGAGAATGGTTTGAACCCGGGAGGCGGAGGTTGCAGTGAGCGAGCCAAGGATCGCGCCATTGCACTCCAGCCTGGGTGACAAGAGCGAGACTTCATCTCAAAAACAAAAGAAACTGTGAGCTGGTTGTTGCATTAAATACACATACAAACAAGATTTAAAAACACTGCAGACTTAAGCTGCTCTTTCTTCCCCAGTGTGAAGCAGCCTTGCCTTTTAAACCTTTTCCTGTTGAGAGAAAATGTGCAGCTCACTGCCAGTGCTTATTTAATTTTACATAAACATGCTCTTTGAGGCTGGAGCAAATCTAACTGACGTTCAATGTGAAAATAAAATTTAAAAATTGTACTTGGAGTTATTTCTAAACAGAACTAACATTAGAATTGTCTGAATCACCAGAATCATCTATTTCAGAAAAATCAGACTCATTAAATGAATCTTTGGCCAACTGTTCCAGAGATGTTAACCTCACGCGTAGGAATGCTATGTTTACTAGGATTTGGCATTTTCAGTGATGACGAATTACTGTATTTTGTAAATGGGAAATACCACTACTAAAAACAGAATCCTATAAATAGAATGATGTCTTTTGTTTCCAAAGAACGATGTGAAAATAATACAAGTGAGGTATTTCCTGGCAAAGTGATCTCGGGATAAATGCTGAAGCAACAAGCGCTGCCAGTGAGTATTCTCGGAGCAAACAGGAAAAGTGTTAAAAAATATATATCTTTGAGGGCTGAGCAGTTAAGAGGTTAGGCAGGACATCGTGCCAACTAAGGAAGGGAATTGCCAGATACCCACTGTAAGTACCCAACTCCCAACTCCTGAAGGTAACTACCTGCATATTTACTCTTTGTTAGCGCAATTTTCTTGTATGCTCTTGCGAGCAAGCTATGATTAGTGGAGAACTGAATTTCTGTGAACAACAAAAAGAAATAGTATAGCAATGTCTCGAATCAAACCAAAGAAAATCACATTAAAAGAACTGAAAGGGCCAGGTGCAGTGGCTCACACCAATAATCACAGCAGTTTGGGAGGCTGAGGCGGGCGGATCACCTGAGGTCAGAAGTTTGAGACCAGCCTGACCAACATGGAGAAATCCCATCTCTGCTAAGAATACAAAAATTAGCCGGGCTTGGTGATGCACACCTGTAATCCCAGCTACTCGGGAGGCTGAGGCAGGAGAATCGCTTGAACCCAGGAGGTGGAGGTTGCGGTGAGCTGAGATTGCACCATTGCACTCCAGCCTGGGCAACAAGAGTGAATCTCCGTCTCAAAAACAAAGAACTGAAAATGAACAGGGGAATGAGAAGGAATGGTGAAACTAGAGAAGTACAGTAATCCCCCCTTATTCACGGGGGATGCTTTCCAAGACCCCCAGTGGATGCCTGAAACCTCAGATAGTACCTATATATGCTACATTTTCTCCCTATACATACATACTTATGATAAAGTATAATTTATAAATTAGGCACAGTAACTGATTAATAATAATAAAATAGAACAATTATAGCAATGTGCCAGCATCACTACTCTTGTGCTTTGGGTCTATAACTAAGTCAAATAAGGGTTCCTTGAACACAAGCACTGCAATACCTTGAAGTCAATCTGCTAACCGAGACAGCTACTAAAGTTGCCTGACAGGCAGGTAGTGTGTACAGTGTGGACAGCTGGACAAAGGGATGATTCACGGTGGTGGGGGTAGCCGGGCAGAGTTGGAAAGCATGAAATTCCATTATACTACTCAAAGTAACACATAATTTGAAACTTGTGAATTATTTCTGGAATTTTCCATTTAATATTTTCTGACTCCAGTTGATGGCAGGTAGGTGAAGCTGCAGATAAGGGGCAACTGCTTTTTTAGTACAGATGGGATTTCACTGTGTTAGCCAGGATGGTCTCCATCTCCTGACCTCATGATCCACCCGCCTTGGCCTCCCAAAATGCTGGGATTACAGGCATGAGCCATGGCGCCCCGCCATATAAGGGGTGACTACTGTAGTCAGAAGTGGCAATGGTTGTAGTCTCCATGAGACGGTCCTCTTGTTCCCACCAACCCCATCTTCCTTCCCTGTACTGCTTGTGTGCCTGTTGATTTTTGTGCATTGTAAGGGTTGAGCACATTTTTTTCCTCGTATGGATAGCTCTTTTTTTCTATTTTCATGTAGTGAAAAGACTATCCTTTCCCCATTGAATTAGCTTATTACCTTCATAGAAAATAAATTAACTATGCATGTATGGTTTTATCTATATGTATGGGATATATTTCTGGCTCTATCTATTTCTGGATTTTCTAGTCTCCTCTATTGGTTTTTGTTTTTGTTTTTGAGACAGGGTCTCACTCTGTTGCACATGCTGGAGTGCAGTGGCACAATCTTGGATCACTGTAGCCTTGACCTCCTGGGCTCAAGCGATCCTCCTATCTCAGCCTCCTGAGTAGCTGGAACTATAGGCACACATCACCATGCCCAGATAATTTTTTGATGTTTTGTTGAGACAAACAAACAAACAAAAACAAAAGAAAGGTCTGGCCCTTGATAGGATCCTGGAGGATGACTTCTAAGCCCTTGGAATATGTGGCCTATAAGAGATGCTTTGTTTACCTAGGGCTTTGGGGCAACCCAGGCACTATTTAGCATTGTTCTGCTAATAATGTAATTTATAGTGGATGCCTTAGGCCAGGCTTTTTAAGTCTGCCCTTCGCAGAGGCTGGAGCCTGAATAACTAAGGTCAGCCATTGGCCACTCCATGCCTATGTGACCACCCCTACCTTCCTCAAAAAACCTTGGATATTAAGGCTCAAGTAAGCTTGCCTGGCTAGCAATATTTTGTGCTTGTTGTGACATATTGTTGCTAAAAGAATTAAGTATTATCCACATGGCCTCAGTGGGAATGGACGACTGGAAGCTCATTCCTGGACTTTCCTCTATGTGCCTTTTGCCTTTGCTGATTTTAATGTCTATTTTTTCCATAACAAATCATAACTGAGCACAGTGGCTTTTCTGAATTCTATGAGTTTGGCTAATAATTAAACCCAAGAGTGGTTTGAGAGGACCTCTGACAACATTCACCTATTCTTAATTTTTTATATTTGGTGATTATTTATCGAATGCTAGTCATTTTGAAAGTTACTTTGGTAAGTGTCTCGATTTTTGTAGTTTTTTTTTTTTTTTTAAGAATGTTGCATTCTGTTTTGGCAGGCAGTTGAGTTACTTACTTTGTTAGAGTAGGTCTAGTTGCTGAAGGGCTAAATGTGACCTCAAGTATTCAACAAGGTTTCTCTGTTGTGGCTAATCACAACTCTCAAACATCTTTGGCTCTGGGAACTGTTCAGCTTTCAGCAGCTCTTAACTAGTTTTCTTTGCCTGACCTTGTGGTGTTTCATGCTATGCATGTGCTGCTTTATATTAAGCCAGAAACTCAAGGTGGCCTTTGTGCAGATTTCCAGAGCCCTTTCTCTGCATAACTAACCCCTCCCTACTACTCTGCTCTCCAAATTCCAGCCACGTCAACCTTTCCAAGCTCTAATCTGTCTCCTCAACTCATTGAGACTCCTATGCTCTGTTTGGGTCCCCCTTCCTGTAATGTGATTCAGAAAGAGCCACTAAGCAGAAAGCAGAGGTATTGTGATAACATCTTTGTTTTCCTGCTCTATTCTTCCATGTCCAACTGTTCAATGTTCACTTATTCCATATAGTATGTACATTTTTTGTTTATTTATACAAGAGGATGTGATGGTTTGAATGTGTCCCCAAAATTTCATGTGTTGGAAACGTAATCCTCAAATTCATATGTTGATTGAAGGTGGAATCTTTGGAAAGTAATGATGATTAGATAAGGTCACCAGGGTGAGGGCCCACAATGGAACTGATGGCTTTATAAGAAAAGGAAGCAATGACCAGGCATAGTGGCTCATGCCTCTAATCCCAGCACTTTGGGATGCCAAGGCAGGTGGATAACCTGAGGTCAGGAGTTCAAGACCAGCCTAGTCAACATAGTGAAACCCTGTCTCTCCTAAAAATATAAAAATTAAATGGGTGTGGTAGCACACACCTGTAGTCCCAGCTATTTGGGAGGCTGAGGCAAGAGAATCACTTGAACCCAGGAGGCAGAGGTTGCAGTGAGCCGAGATTGCACCACTGCACTCCAGCCTGAGTGACAGAGTGAAACTCCATCTCAAAACAAAAACAAAAAAAAAGGAAGCAAGACTTGAGCTGATACACATGCTCTTGCCCTCTCCCCATATGATGCTCTCTGCCATGTTCTGACATAGCAAGAAGGTCCTCACCAGATGCCAGTGCCATGTTCTTGGACTTCCCAGCCTCTAGAACCATGAGCCAAATAAACTTCTTTTCCTTATAAATTACCTAGTCTATGGTCTGTTTTAGCAACAGAGAATGGATTAAGACAGACAGCAGATATAGTACCAGGTATTCTGTCATGGCAGGAAGTGTAATACCCTCTACTGTTTTGGTTGCTATTTCACATGATATTTTTCAAAATTAATTATATTTTCAAATATAATTTCCATATATGAGCATATGGAAATGTAATTGTCTTGAACTCTTATTAATTTTATAATTTATCTTTAAGCATTTTATAAGTTTTCTATATAGACATGTCAAAAGTAGTAATTTTTTCAGCTTCAGAATTTTAATTTTTTTCTCTTGCTGTATTGGCTTGGGTTTCCATAATAATGTAGAATAGAAGTGGTAATAATGGATATTCTTATTCCTTCTTTTCAAAGGAATGTTTTAAGCATTAATATCAAGCATGATGTTTGCTATAGCTCTTTTTTAGATCCTGAATGAAATAGATTAAATAAATTGTCTTTTAAAATTAGTTCATGGATTTTGTGGTAAACTAAAAAAGAAAATGCCCCTCCTTCCCGTTATGTTTACTTTCTTCTTTCTTTTTCTAATTTTGTTTTTTCTTTTTGCTCTGTCACCCAGGCTGTAGTACAGTGATGGTATCACAGCTCACTGCAGCCTCAACCCCTGTGGTCAAGCGATTTTCTCACCTCAGCCTTTCAAGTAGCTGAAACCACAGGTATGCACCACCACATCCAGCTAATTTTTTTACTTTTTTTTTTTTCTTTTGAGATGGAGTTTCACTCTTGTTTGCCCAGGCTGGAGCAGAATGGCACGTTCTCAGCTTACCACAACCTTTGCCTCCCAGGTTCAAGTATTCTCCAGTCTCAGCCTCCCAAGTAGCTGTGATTACAGGCATACACCACCATACTCAGCTAATTTTGTATTTTTAGTTGAGATGGGGATTCTCCATGTTGGTTGGGCTGGTTTTGAATTCCCAACCTCAGGTGATCTGCCTGCCTGCCTGCCTCGGCCTCCCAAAGTGCTGGGATTACAGGCATGAGCCACTGTGCCTGGCCTGCTTTTTTTTTTTTTTTTTTTTAAATACAGAGTCTTGCTCTTTCACCCAGGCTGAAGTGCAGTTGCACAATTTCTGCTCACGTAACTTCTGCCTCCCAGATTCAAGCAATTCTCCTGCCTCAACCTCCCAAGTAGTTGGGAATACAGGTGCCTACCACAACACCCAACTAATTTTTGTATTTTTAGTAGAGACAAGATTTCGCCATGTTGGTCAGGCTGGTCTCAAACTCCTGACCTCAAGTGATCTACCTGCCTTGGCCTCCCAAAGTGCTGGGATTACAGGTGCGAGCCATTGCACCTGGTCTTTTTTACATTTTGTGTAGAGATTGGGTTTCACCATGGTATCTAGGACAGTCTCAAACTCCCGGATTCAAGTAATATGCCTGCCTCTACCTCCTAAGTGCTGGAACTACAGGCATGAGCCACCACGCCCAGCCCAATGTTTACTTTCTAATCCCTAGAACCTGTGACTATTATCTTATATGGCAAATAGAGCAAAATTACTTGTCTTAGTTTTTTTGTGTTGCTATTAAAAATACCTGAGGTTCCTGGTAGTCTAGCGGTTATAAAAAAATAAAAATAAAATTAAAAAATACGTGAGGCTGGGAAATTTATAAAGAAAATAGGTTTATTTGGCTTGCTGTTCTACATACTGTACAAGAAGCATGGTGCTGGCATCTACTCTGCTTCTGGTGAGGCCTTGGGCTGCTTCCACTCATGGCAAAAGGCACAGAGGAGCCTCATGTGCAGAGATCACATGGTGAGAGAGGAAGCAAGAGAGCAGGGCAGGAGGTGCCAGGCTCTTTTTAACAACCAGCTCCCGTGGGAACTAGTAAAGCAAGAACTCACTCACTTCCTTCCCTCCTCTTCACGGAGGACATTAACCTATTCATGAAGGATCTGTTCCCATGACCAACACCTCCCACTAGGCCCCACCTCAACATTACGGATCAAATTTCAACATGAGCTTTGGAGAGTCACATACTCAAATTACAACATCGTTTGGCCAGGCACAGTGGCTCACCCCTGTAATCCTACCACTTGGGGAGGTTTAGGGGCAGATTACCTGAGGCCGGGAGTTCGAGACCAGTCTGGCCAACATGGCAAAACCCTGTCTCTACTAAAAGTGCAAAAATTAACCAGGTGTGGCCTGGCTGGTCTCAGACTCCTGGCCTCAAATGATGCACCTGCCTCAGCCTCCCTAAATGCTGAAATGACAGGTGTGAGCCTGGCCACAAATTCTTTTAAGAGAGGCAAAATGAGATTTTACACAGACAGACACAGAGGAGAAGGCTATGTGAAGATAGAGTCAGAGATGAGAGTGATGGGGCCACAAGCCAAGGAATGTTGCAGAAACTGAGAAAGGCAAGGAACAGATTCTCCCCTAGAGCTTCTTAAGGGAGGCTGACCCTGCCAACATCTTGATTTTGGACTACCAGCCTTCAGAACTATGAGAAAATAAATTTCTGTTTAAATTGCCAGATTTATAGTAATTTGTTATAGTAGCCAGTGAAAACTAATATTTTGATTTAATAAATGATGCTTAATCACATCTGATATGGTTTGGCTCTGTGTCTCTACCCAAATATCATCTTAAATTGTAGTTTCCATAATCCCCATGTATCATGGGAGGGACACACCGGGTGGTAGTTAAATCATGGAGGTAACTGTGGTTATCCTCATGCTGTTCTCTTAATAGTGAGTGAATTCTCCTAGACCTGACAGTTTCATCAGGGACTTTCCCTTTGTTTCCCAGCACTTTCCCTTCCTCCTGCCATGTGAAGAAGAATGTGTTTGCTTCTCCTTCCACCATGATTGTAAGTTTCCTGAGGCCTCCCCAGCCCTGCAGAACTGTGAGTCACTTAAACCTCTTCTTTTACAAATTACCTACTCTTGGGTATGTCTTTATTAGCAGTATGAAAATAAACTAATAGAATATCAGATGCATTTTTTGCATTTACTGACATAATATAATTTTTCTCTTTTAATTTCTTTCTTTTTTTTTTTTTTTTACAACTTTCTGTCAAGGGACATGTCACAACTCTTTTAATTTCTTAATATGTGAATTATATCAATGGATTTTTCCAGTGTCAAAGCAATGCTACATTTCTACATGAAGTCCAACTGGCTTGTGATCTATATGTATATATGTATGTATATATGTTTCATCTGTCTTTTCTGCTGATTCTCATTCATGGCATATGGCTCCCTCATCAGCTTAATTATTTTTCACCATGTCATACTCATTTTGGTAGGCAGAATAATGCCCTCCCCACAAGGTGTCCACATCCTAATCTGCATGAATGGCAAAGGAGAATTTGCAAATGTAATCAAAACTCAGGGTCCTGAGTTGCAGAGATTATCCTGGATTACCTGTGTGAACCCAATGTAATCACATAAATAAGTCCTTATCAATTAAAGAGGGAGGCAGGAGATGTGAAAGAAAGAAGTGTGACAAGGGAAGTTATAGAAGAGAGACTTGATGTGAGAAAGACTTGAGCCATTCTTACTGGCTTTAAAGATTCAAAAAGAGACCACTAGCCAAGGAATGCAGGCAGCTCTTAGAAGCTAGAAAAGGGCAAGATAATGGATTCTGCCCTAGAAGCTCTTTCCAGGAGAAAAGCAGCCCTGATGACATGTGGATTTTAGTCCAGTGAGACCAGTATGGACTCCTGACTTCAATAGCTGTGAGATAATAGGCCAGGTGCAGTCGCTCACACCTGTAATCCCAGTACTTTGGGAGGCTGAGGTGAGTGGATCACCTGAGGTCAGGAGTTTGAGACCATCCTAGCCAACATGGTGAAACCCTGTCTCTACTAAAAATACAAACAAAATTAGGGAGCATAGTGGTGGGCGCCTGTAATCTCAGCTATTAGGGAGGCTGAGGCAGGAGAATCTCTTGAAACCCAGGAGGCAGAGGTTGCAGTGATCCAAGATCATACCATTGTACTCCAGCCTGGGCAACAAGAGTAAAACTCTGTCTCAAAAAAAATAATAATAATAAATGTGTGTTATTTTAAGTCACCATGTTTATGGTAAGTTGTTACAGTAACAATAGTAAAGGAATATACTCTTATCCTTGAGAATTTATCTGCAGGATTTCCTTATAGCCTTAGATGAAGTAGTCCTGCAGAGAGGTCTTGCATTAACTTTTCCTAGGTGCCTATGGGCACTATTCTGGAACAGTTTAAACTACATTTAGGGTGTAAGGTAATGTACCTTTTTTTTTTTTTTTTTTTTTGAGACAGGGTCTCACTCTGTCATCCAAGCTGGAGTGCAGTGGTGCAATCTCAGCTCACTACCACTTCCACCCCCTGGTCTCAAGCCATGCTTCTACCTCAGCCTCCCCAGCAGCTGGGACCACAGATGGGGGCCACCATACCTGGCTATTTTTTGGGGACACGAGGTCCCCCTGTGTTGCCCAGGCTGATCTTGAACTCCGGAACTCAAGTGATCCTCCTATTTGGCCTCCTAAAGTGCTGGGATTACAGGCATGAGCCACCACACCTGGCCAGATGATAATTTACTTTTGAGCTGCAAATCCATGCAGAGGCTAGCTTGACACTTTTCAGCACTGTCCCCTTCTTTGTTCTCTTTAGACAAAGGAATTTTTCTCAGAGTCCCCTGGGGTAGAGAAGGGAATGAATTTACTTCTGTTTTGCCCTAATCCTGGGTTGTAGCCATTTGGGAACCCAGCTCAATATGAGGAGACTCCCAAATTAGCCTTCCCAACATGCATGTCCTCTAGGCTTTGACTCTTGCCCCCTTTACTCCAGACTATCAAAACCCAAAGTTCAAGTTTGCCCAAAATGGAAACTGCTCTCAAAGAAAAATCAGTTTCAGGGTTCTACTTGCCTCTCTGAGTTCTTAGTTTTAGGATTTGTCCTGCTTTTAGTGATTTCAAGGCTTTTAAGATTTTCTTTCTTTCTCTCTTTTGTTTTGTTTTATTTTGTTTGGAGTTTCGCTCTTGTTGCCCAGGCTGGAATGCAGTGGCAGGATCTCCACTCACTACAAACTGCAACCTCTGCCTCCTAGGTTCAAGCGATTCTCTTGCCTCAGCCTCCCAAGTAGCTGCGACTACAGGTGTGAGCCACCACTCCTGGCTAATTTTTGTATTTTTGTTTGTTTTTTGCTTTATTTATTTATTATTTGCTTTTTTTTCTTTTCTTTTTTTTTTTTTTGTTTTGTTTTGTTTTGTTTTTACAAACCCTTGTGTCGAGGGCTGACTTTCAATAGATTGCAGCAAGGGAGATGCTCTGCTATGTACGAAACCCCAACCCAGAAGCAGGTCATCTACGAATGGTTTAGCGCCAGGTTCCCCACAAACGTGCGTTGCGTGATGGCCAAGGGGGCGGCTGCCTTTCCGGCCGCATTAATTTTTGTATGTTTAATAGAGATGGGGTTTCACCCTATTGGTCAGGCTGGTCACGAACTCCTGACCTCAGGTGATCCACCCACTTAGGCCTCCCAAAGTGCTGGGATTACAAGTGTGAGCCATCGCGCCTGGCCTTTTTTCTTCTTTCTGTTTTTGTTTTAGAGATGGAGTCTTGCTCTGTCATCCATGCTGGAGTGCAGTGATGTGATCATAGCTCATGGCAGCCTCGGACTCCTGGGCTTCAGTGATCCTCTTGCCTGAGACTTCCAGAGCACTGGGATTATAGGTGTGAGCCACCTTGCCTGGCCAGATTTTTTTCTTTTAGCCAGCATTTGTTTTTTTTTTTTTCAGTAATGGGGCTGGTCTGAATAACCTAGTCTATCATGTTCTAGGAAATCTATGAAAGAGTTATATTCCGAGTTCAGTTCCACCAGCTAAACTTTTTGCTGGTCTGATTCTGCTGTCTTTTGCTTCTCTTGGCTTTTGCTCATGATGCTTTGTTTTCCTGTTAGATGGTTGGTTGGAATCTTATTTGCAATAGAAATTTATTTGTTAAACTTCTTTGAAGGTTAGGTTGAAGTACTTTCCCTTTTTTTTTCTTTCTTTTTTTTTTTTTTGAGACAGAGACTCTGTCACCCAGGCTCAAGTGCAGTGGCATGATCTCAGCTCACTCCAACTTCCACCTCCTGGGTTCAAGCAATTCTCTTGCTTCAGCCTCCCAAGTAGCTAGGATTATAGGCATGCGTAACCATGCCCAGCTAATTTTTGTATTTTTAGTAGAGACGGGGTTTCACCATGTTGGTCAGGCTGGTCTCAAACTTCTGACCTCGTGATCCACCCTCCTTGGTTTCCCAAAGTGCTGGGATTACAGGCGTGAGCCATCGAGCCCTGCCTAAAGGTGCTTTCCTCTGAGAAAATTTGCAGTTCTTCTGTCAATTGCCTGGAGGCATGCCAACCCAGTACCAATTTAGCAGAATTTCTTTGCTTGAGGTTTTTCGCATAACCCAAGAATTATGAATTGGGCCACAAAATTGCATGAGGTCTGACTTGTGGTTCAGAGGAATTTTTTTCCCTCTCCCTTCACTCAATTCCAATGTCAAGACAGGCACATTTCTTGGCTTCTCCCCACCTACACCTATAGATAAGCATTGTGTACTGTCCTCCATAACTATCTCGTGTCCTGTATACTTGTATGGCTATCAAAATCAAAGCTTGGTGACATCAGGGACTGGTAGATGGTCACAGGATTCTGGCATTTCAGGTCTTCCTTATTTCTCTGGATTCCTGCTTCCACTTGCTTGGCTTTTGAGGACTGTTTTTCATTTCTATCAAATAAAAGATGAATTTAAAAAGAAAATTTGGCCAGGCATGGTAGTACATGTCTATAATCCCCGCACTTCCAGAGGTCAAGGCGGGAGGATTGCTTGAGTTTAGGAGTTTGAGGCTGCTGTGAGGTGTGATCATGCACTATGTTCTAGCCTGTTTGATAGAGTCAGACCATGTCTCTAACAAAAGAAAATCTGGCCAAGTACAGTGGCTCATGCCTGTAATCTCAGCACTTTGGGAGGTCAAGGAGGGAGAATCACTTGAGCCCAGGAGTTCAGGACCAGCCTGGGCAACATAGTGAGACCTTGTCTCTGCAAAAATAAATTAGCCAGGGGTAGTGGCACAAACCTATAGTCCCAGCTACTCAGGAGGCTGAAGCAGGAGGATCAGTTGATCCCAGGAGGTCAAGGCTACAGTGAGCCGTGATTGCACCACTGCACTCCAACTGGGTGACAGGGCAAGACCCTGTCTAAAAGCAAAGCAAAACTCAATGAGATGCCCCTTCTCATCCACTAGGATGGCCATGAAAAAAAAACAGCCAGGCCAGGTGTGGTGGCTCATGCCTGTAATCCCAGCACTTTGGGAGGCTCAAGTGGGTGGATCATGATGTCAGGAGTTTGAGACCAGCCTGACCAACATGGTGAAACCCTGTCTCTACTAAAAATACAAAAATTAGCTGGATGTGGTGGCACACACCTGTAATCCCAGCTACTCAGGAGGCTGAGGCAGAAGAATCGCTTGAACCCGGGAGGTGGAGGTTGTAGTGAGCTGAGTTTGCGCCACTGCACTCCAGCCTGGGTGAAAGAGCAAGACTCTGTCTCAATTAAAAAAAAAAAAAAAGCCAAACAAGCAAAACAAGTACGAAGAAAATTTAAATATTTTAATTAGTATTGATAGTATACAACATAAGTATTTAGGAACTCTGGTCTGCCATTCTTCCAGAAATCTATCATTTTAAGGTGTCAACTGTCCCTGGGAGTTAAGAGGGCTATGATTGTGGATCCTAAAAACCATATGGGGTGTCCTGACCCCACATATAAGATTAGGTTCCATTTCACCATCATTTTGTGCTTCAAATGCTAATTCTTTCAGTGTCCACATTCAATTCTCTTTTATAATCCATTCTTCTCTACAAATCTCTTAAATCAAAACAAAAATGGCAAGACACGTGCTTTTTTTTAGACAGCGTCTCACTTGTCGGCTGGGCTGGATTGCAGTGGCGAGATCACAGCTCACTGCAGCCTCAAACTCCTGGGCTCAAGTGATCCTCCTGCCTCAGCCTCCTGAGTAGCTAGAACTGCAGGTGTGTGCCACCATGCTCGGCTAATTTTCACATTTTTTGTAGAGATGGGATTTCATCATGTTGGTCTCAAACTCCAGGACTCAAGCAATTCTCTTGCCTCAGCCTCCCCAAGTGCTGGGACTACAGGTGTGAGCACCATGTTGGGCTGGTATATGCTTTTCAACAGCTGCCTTTTAAAACTTTATGTAGCTCTCTAGTGTCTTCATATTAAAAGCAGGAAAAAAAAAAAACTCAATAATGCAAAATCTTAATACAGAGGCTCTCAAATTTTCTGGGTTACAGTGCCCTTAGAATTTTAATTTTTTTCCCTGGCTGGTCTCCAGAACAAAATAAATTCTTACTAGTTCTATTATCAAATGATCAGGTCCAAACCTTTTTTTTTTTTGAGATGGAGTCTCACTCTGTCGCCCACGCTGGAGTGCAGTGGGACGATCCTGGCTCACAGCAACCTCTACCTCCTGGATTCAACCAATCCTCCTGCCTCATCCTCCCGAGTAGCTGGGATTACAGGCGTGCACCACCATGCCCAGCTAATTTTGTATTTTTAGTAGAGATGGGGCTGGTCTTGAACTTCCAACCTCAGGTGATCCACCTGCCTCAGCCTCCCAAAGTGCTGGGATTACAGGTGTAAACTGCTGCACCCAGCCCCATGTAAAATGTTTACTTTTAATAAATCTTAGGCTTCTCTCAGGATGCCTGGTTTCAGTATCAAGTTTGGTGACTTTGTGAATTATATTGTGCCCGTTAAAAAAAATGAGATAGAAAATTACTGAATTATGGCTGGGCGCAGTGGCTCTCGCCTGTAATCCCAGCACTTTGGGAAGCTGAGGTGGGTGGATCATGAGGTCAGGAGTTCAAGACCAGCCTGGCCAAGATGGTGAAACCCCATCTCTACTAAAAATACGGTTGGGTGCAGGGGCTAATGCCTGTAATTCCAGCACTTTGGGAGGCTGAGGTGGGCGGATCACAAGGTCAAGGGACAGAGACCATCCTGATCAACGTGGTGAAACCCCATCTGTACTAAAAATACAAAAATTAGCTGGGCACGGTGGTGTGCACCTGTAGTCCCAGCTACTTGGGAGGCTGAGGCAGGAGCATTGCTTGAATTTGGGAGGCGGAGGTTGCAGTGAGCCGAGATCGTGCCACTGCACTCTAGTCTGGTGACAGAGCAAGACTCTGTTTCAAAAAAAAACCCCGCCAAAACCAAAAATTAGCCTGGCATTGTGGCAGGCGCCTGTAATCCCAGGTACTCAGGAAGCTGAGGCAGGAGAATTGCTTGAACCCGGAGGGGTGGGGAGCGGAGGTTGCAGTGAGCCGAGATCGCACCACTGCACTCCAGCCAGGGAGAGAGAGTGAGTCTCTGTCTCAAACAAAAAAAAAGAAAAAAGAAAAAGAAAATTACTGAATTATTAGATAGAAAGAGACAACATATTTTTAAATATCTCATAATCCCAGTATACTAATACAATTTTTATTTTTCATATCATTTTCAGGCCTTACCTATATACTTTTAAAGCTAAAATACATTAATAGTTTGTTTTCTATGCCTTTATACTTAATAGTCTGTTATATACATTTCTCTTATATTTCTAGTCCTATTCTAACCATTTCTTTAGATTTGAAAAATTGTAATTAAATACATATAAAACTTACTTTTAAGTGCACAGCTCTATGGCATTAAGTACATTCACACTGTCATGCAACCATTAGCCCCAGCCATCTCCAGAAATTTTCATTTTCCCAGCCTGAAGTTCTGTACCTACTTAATAACAACTTCTGGCTGGGCGTGGTGGCTCATGCTTGTAATCCCGGCACTGTGGGAGGCTGAGGCGGGCAGATCACAAGGTGAGAGTCTGAGACCAGCCTGGTCAATATGGTGAAACTCTGTCTCTACTAAAAATACAAAAATTAGCCAGGCTTGGTGGTGGGTACCTGTAGTCCCAGCAGGAGAATCACTTGAACCCGGGAGGCAGAGGCTGCAGTGAGCTGAGACTGTACCACTGCACTCCAGCCTGGGTAACAAGAGCGAAACTCCGTCTCAAAAAAAAAATACTACTACTACTACAAATTTCTGGTTTCTTGCTCCCCTATCTGGCAACTACCATTCTACTTTCTGTCTCTATGAGTTTGACTATTCTAGGTACCTTATATAATGGAATCATACGGTACTTGTCCTTTTGTAACTGGCTTTTTTTCTCTTAGCACAATGTCTTCAAGGTTGAACCCTGTTGTAGCATGTGTCAGAATTTCCTTCGGTTTTTTTTTTTTTTGAATGGAGTTTTGCTCTTGTCACCCAGGTTGGAGTACAATCACACGATCTCAACTCACTGAGACCTGCACCTACCAGGTTCAAGCGATTCTCCTGCCTCAGCCTCCCAAGTGGCTGGGATTACAGCAGGGCACCACCACACCTGGCTAATTTTTGTATTTTTAGTAGAGATGGGGTTTCACCATGTTGGCCAGGCTGGTCTCAAACTCCTGACCTCAGGTGATCCACCTGCCTTGGCCTCCCAAAGTGCTGGCATTACAGGCGTGAGCCACCGTGCCGGGCCTTGAATTTCCTTCATTTGGAAGGCTGAATATTACATTGTACCACATTTTGTTTATCCATTCATCCATCAATGAACACTTGGGTTGCCGCCACCTTTTAGCTATTGTGAATAACACTGTTCTGAACATGCACGTTCAAGTCTCTGCTTTCAGTGCGTTTGGCTATATATGCCTAAGTGAAACTGCTATATCATATCGCAATTCTATGTTTAGTTTTTTGAGGAGTTACCATATAGTTTCCCACAGTCTTTTAAAAATTATTTTATTGGTAGTATAATTCATTTGTCGCTATACCCTAATTTACTAAGCATTCTGGAATGTTTGTTTCCTAAGTTTTCTTTTTTCCCATTGGATGGGCATTAGTTTTAATTTAGACAATGCTCCAGGTTTTTGCCCCATTTTAAAAGTTTAACTCATAAACATCTATTATTCCTTCTAATAGCTGTTAATTCACAAGTTTTTATTTATTTATTTTGCTTAGTGCCACCTCACAATTGTCCCTTATCTAAGGAGTGCCCTATCCACGGGAGTGAGTACCCTCTAGCTAGACCTGTGCTTTCCAATATGGTAGCCACTAGCCATATACTTAAACATTAGTCAATTAAAGTAAAATAAAATTAGAAATTATCTTCCTCAGCTGTCCTAGCCATATTCGAAGTGCACAGTAGCCACACAGGGGCAGTGCTACTGAATTGGGCAGCACAGATTCAGAACATTTCCATGACCCCAGAAAGTTCTATGGTAACTACTGCTGTAGACTATTTTTGACTCTGACCTCTTGGCCATAGCTGAATTAGTTTCCGTAAGTTACTGTTAGAAGCTATTTAGTCCTTGGGAAC
This sequence comes from Cheracebus regulus, assembly GCA_963574635.1. Taxonomy (NCBI): domain Eukaryota; kingdom Metazoa; phylum Chordata; class Mammalia; order Primates; family Pitheciidae; genus Cheracebus; species Cheracebus regulus. Next base: position 11,428 of record CAUYQU010049484.1, on the reverse strand, counting down.
AGTCTGATGATAACAACATTTACAGAACACCAGAAACTAGACTGAGTTTCACAATTAATAATGTGAAATATCTCTTCCAATGACTGGAGTACTCCTGACCACTATTTCATATCAGTCTTTTCACGATCAAATTAGTGGTCTTCAGTTTCTTGGTGAGGGTCACCTAATCCAAGCTGGGTCAGTGAAATTCCTTATTTCATCCCTTGGGAATTTGGAACTGGGAAGGGAGAGGTCTTCATTCAGGTCCTCTAGTCATCTAGAACTATAAAACCAAAAGTAATAGATTTCACTAGATAAAACAGAGAATTGGGTAGAGCAATAGAAAGAAAAATTAAGCAGATAAGCAGAGATTACATTGCCTCTTAGGTTTTCTATTTTGGTTCACGCCCCTCCCTTGGGCTCAGATACATTTCAGACTTTTGGTTACAGGAGAAAAACCTGCATCATAATAACGAATTCTTCCGTTATACTTAAGCTAGCTCAAATTGGCTGGTTCTACGGGCAATCAGAATCCTCACACACACACCGATATTAGCGTTTTCATGCTCTGTAGTTGGGTATAAATTTTGTATATAGCCATTGCACTAGGTCCCCAGGCTCCTCTCTAACCCTTCTTTTGCTTTATCGCCTTCTCACATTAAGATTGTGTTTAGGCCGGCTCACACCTATAATCCCAGCACTTTGGGAGGCTGAGCTGGGTGAATCACCGGAGGTTAGGAGTTTGAGACCAGCCTGGCCAACATGGTGAAGACCTGTCTCTACTAAAAATACAAAAATTAGCCGGGAGTGGTGGCACATGCCTGTAGTCCCAGCCACTTGGAGGCTGAGGCAGGGGAATCGCTTGAACCCGGGTGGTGGAGAAGTAAGCTGAGATTTATGCCACTGCACTCCAGCCTGGGTGACAAGAGCAAAACTCCATCTCAAAAAAAAAAAAAAAAGTGTTTAGGCTGCTCTCTATCTCCCCAACCCCCCAGCTTCCCCTGATCAAACTCTGCCCTCTGTTATCATTCTGAGTGTGGACGCTTTATTAAATCAAATTGTGTAACATGTTAACTGATTTTATCCTTTAGTTTGTATTGGATTTTACAATCTCAGGCCTAAGTAATTCCATCAACATTCATTTCATCTATGACAGAATAAATAATCCCTTACAAGCCAAAGCAATGACTTTTTTTTTTTTTTTTTTTTTTAGACGGTGCTTCACTCTTGTTGCCCAGGCTGGAGTGCAGTGGCACAATCTCGGCTCACTGCAACCTCTGCCTCCCAGGTTCAAGCAATTTTCCTGCCTCAGCCACCAGAGTAGCTGCACTACAGGCATGTGCCACCATACCTGGCTTTTTTTTTTTTTTTTTTTTTGTATTTTTAGAAGAGACGGGCTTCACCATGTTGGCCAGGCTGGTCTCGAACTCCTAAACTCAGGTGATCCACCTGCCTAGGCCTCCCACAGTGCTGGGATTACAGGTATGAGCCACCATGCCGGGCCTCAAAGCAGTGACTTTTGATGGTGAGAACCTGGCATGCACAGACTGAGTGCAGTACTTTTGCAAGCCACAGCAAATGATACTTTAGATGGAGTGATTAGGAGACCTCTTGCAGGAAGACTGAAGGAAGGAGGAGGAAAGAACAGGAGCAACAGCCCTCTCTGCGGGAAGAGACACAACTGTCCCACTTAGGAAAATATTGCTTGTTGTCAAGTACAGAAAGGAAGCCAGCGTGGCAGGAGAGCCAGGGAGAGGGAAGGTGGTGTGAGCTGCCTCAGGCTAGGCTGGACCTTCAGGCCACGGTGAGGGGTTATGATGATATCTGATGGGCAATAGGAAAGTAAGGGATTTAAGCAAGGGAGTGACCTGATCTGATTTGTCTAAGAAAAACATCCCTCAGCTACTGTCTGGAAATGAACTGTAAGAAGACAAGCAAGGGACCAGTTAGGAGGCTACTGCAAGGGTTGGTAAGAGATCATTATGGCTAGGCCTGAAGATGGAAGGCGGTGGGGAAATTTGTGACAGAATTTGAGATTCTGAAAGTAAAAATAAAAGAGCTTATTAATGTACTTACTGCTGTTGCCCACGGCTGCCAAGGAAGTAGAGTGAAGGCTCTGAAACCTCAAGAAGGGCCTTACTTTCCCAGCTTCACAGGGCTCTGGGCACAGCTCTTAGGAACTACCTTGATTTCAAAACTCTCCAAAAGGACGATTCTGCCCTCGTGCTCCTCTCTTCCTTTGAGGGAATTTGGGAGGAGTGATGAAAAATGACTTTCAGCAAGAGGACAGCAGTGTTCGGGGTCCCACAATACATCCCTACCTTTTAACTTCAATGAATATTTTAAAATTGGTATCGTATTTTGCACTGCACGAGAGAGAAGGCTGTTTACTAGCAGCAATCTCCTAATCCATCTAAGTAATGCTGTATTTACCGTTACTCCAAGTATCCTAGGGCAAAATTCCTTTAGAACAATTCATCTTCCGAAACAGACGGGTTCCCTTTTCACCTATTCACGTGTTGTGCATTCTAGGGTCCTCTTCCCGCCTTGCAGACAAATGCACTCATTGTCTGTGCCACTCTCGTCTCTGGATCCTATGCAGCGGGCATTTCCTGCAAGGAGCTGCTGCATGCCTGTTTTTCTCCCCGCCTGCCCGAACCCGGATCCAAGGCTTTTGTTTCTAATGTGCCCTCCCTGTGCGGTTAAAACGCTTGCGTTCGCTGTTACTAAACAGACGATCAGGAACTTTTTCTTGGCGGGGGTCTGCGGATGTTTAGGGCACTGTCCAAGACAAGTTCTGAAAAGCAGCGAAACCCAGCCGCTTGTGCAAAAGGACCGATCCACCGGGAAACAAGGGCAACGGGCACATTTCCTAAACTTGCTGCTTCTCCGGCACGTTTAGGCTCTCCTTAGAGCCGCGCTTTGGAGCTGCCTCTTCCCGCTGTACATGTCGGCCGCTGCGTTCCCCAAGATGCCGCAGCGCTCGCTCCCGCGTCAAGCGGGCGCGGGGAGGGGGCGAGGCGCGGGCGGCCCCTGGACCCAGGCGAGCGCAGCGGAGTCGAGCGGGGACTCCGGGCGGCGACGCTCTGGCCCTAGCCCGCTCGATGGTTTTCGCGCGGACGCCGGGGCCCCCACGGTACAGTCGCCAGGGGGCGCGCTGGCCAGCGCCGCGGATCTCCGAGCTGCGCGGCCCGACTCGGGTCGGCCATATTGGATGCCGCAGCCGCTGTTGCCAGCGCTTCCTCCTCCGTCTTCGGCGAGCGCGGCTGGTTCCTGCGGCCCGAGCGGTGGGGAGGTGAAAAAGGAGGACGTCGGAGGCAGGGGAAGAAGGGGGTGGAAAGTGTAGGGGACGGGGCTAGAGGGTGGGGGACCGAGACAGAGCGGGGCGGAGAAGAGAAAGCGCCGCGGCCCAGCCCCTCCCCCGCCCGCCGCCGACCCGCCCCAGCAGCGCCTCTGTTCCCCAGAACGGCGCTCCTCCCGCCCTAGCGGCCATGCCGGGGCCGCGCTGCCCCTGAGGGAGCTCTTCCCCTCCGCCCCGAGGTCGCAGCGGCCCTCTCTCCCGCCGGCGCCCCCTCCTCGCGGCCACGCAGCCGCCCGCGTCTCGCTCTCCCCACCCAGTGCAGTGGCCGCCGCCTCTTCCGCCGCCGGGCTCGGGGCCTCCGCAGCGACAACATGGAGGCCGTGAAGACCTTCAATAGCGAGGTTGGTATAGCAGCCCGGCCCCCCGCTCCTATCCGCACTGCGCCCACCCCGGGCGAGGTCGGGGCTAGGAGGGTGGGCGCAGGCCTGCGGGCTTTTTAAGGGTGGGGTGAGCGGTGGACTAGCCGTGCCCGTGGGGGAGGGGTGTTTCTCCTCCGGGCGCCCCTCCCCCGGGTTCGGGAGGAGGGTTGGGGGAGGGCCGTCCTGGGCGGAGGGAGGTTCTGGCGTCTCCGGCGCCCTATGGAATGGCGGGCTTGGAGGGAAAGGCCCGCTTGGGCCCTCCCCCGGAGACTCCCGGCAGGTCCCTCGAGGTCAGTTCCGCCGAGGCCTGGCCCGCCTACCTCCTTCCTGGGCCTTTGAGGATTTAAATGGACGCTGGACATCACTCTCCAGACCTTCCCGGGTCCCTACTGAGACTGACGCCGGTTGGGGGCGGCGGGAGAAGGGAGCCTACGGGATGCTGATCTGTGGTCACGTTGCACGTAGCGTTTATAGTTGAGACATTGTTGACTAGGAACCTGCCAGCTAGGGATTTGAGCTAATTGGATGGTGGGTAGGCAGGCAAGGTTTATTCTGCGATATCTTCTATTTTTACTCCTCATCCATCACGACATAAAGACAAATGGTAGGGAGAGGATCTGTACATCGAGAGAGGGAAAATTCTGGGGAAAACCTTTCTTGCTAGCTCATTCACGTGTCAAATGAGATTTTAAAAAGCAGATTACAATTTTCGCTGTGTAGATAAATGTCTGGAAGAAGACAGATTTTGATAGATACATTCAATTTCTTTTTAAACTCCGACTTAAATAGGCCTTAATGTAAACATCAAACATAGCAAATACGTGTCTGCACAGTCAGCATTAGTATCCATGTCCGTTTGCCTTACAAAGTGTAATTATGCTGGTAACTAAAGTAGCATAAATATTATGAACTCTCGTAAGTGCTAATACTTTATTCAGTACTGTGATTGTTAAAGAGTATCTTTAATATTTACCTCTTAAAATACTAGACTTTTTGCTGTGACAGCCCAAATAGGACAGTACTTTTAAATGCCGTTTCATAATTTTATCTTGTTTCAATTTATTTAAAAAGAATCACTATTTGGGAATCTTAGCAAAGAGGCTAAATGATAGATAATATTTGGGCTATGTTAGATACCAGTGATAAATAACTTTTTTTGGAAAACATTTTCTTTTTTTAAGACTAAATTTTTTTTTTTTTAACGACTTGATAAATTAGAGCAATAGACTTGGGATTTTTTTTTTTTGGATGGAGTTTCGCTCTTATTCCCCAGGCTGTAGTGCAGTGGCGCGATTTAGGCTCACTGCAGTCTCTGCCTCCTGGGTTCAAGTGATTCTCCTGCCTCAGCCTTCTGAGTAGCTGGGATTACAAGCATGCGCCACCACGCCCAGCTAATTTTTATATTTTTAGTAGAGATGGGATTTCACAATGTTGGCCAGGCTGGTCTGGAACTCCTGACCTCAAGTGATCTGCCCACCTCAGCCACTCAAAGTGTTGGGTTTATAGGCATGAGCCACCGCTCCCAGCCCTTCATTTTTTTTTTTCTAGCTATCTTTTTATCTGTTTTTGAGAGGGAATCTGATTCTGTCACCCAGGCTGGAGTGCAGTAGTTGTGATGTTGGGTCACTGCAACCTCTGCCTCCCTGGCACAAGAGGTCTTCCTCCTACCTCGGCCCCTCAAGTAGCTGAGATTACAGTCCAGAGCCACCACACCCACCTGTTTTATTTTTTGTAGAGGAGGTCTTGTTTTGTTGCCCAGGCTGATCTTGAACTCTTGGGCTCAAGTGATCGTTTCTCCCCTTGGCTTCCCAAAGTGCTGGGATGACAGCTGTGAGCCACCACACCTGGGGTGTTTTTTTTGTTTTTTGTTTTTTTGCCATTATTGGATTTAATTCTCTCCCCCTCCTCCCCCCCTCCCCCCCACACACACTTTGATGGGTCTCTCTCTTTGTACAGGGGGGTTCCTAATACTTGATCCTCTCCCTCAAGGAGCCATCCAAGACTTTTTTTGTTTTTTTTTTTTGAGTTGGAGTTTCCCTCTTGTTGCCCAGGCTGAAGGGCGGTGGCACGATCTCACCTCACTGCAACCTCCACCTGTGTTCAAGCGATTCTCTTGACTCAGTCTCCCTAGTAGCTGGGATTACAGGCACCCTCCACCACGCCCAGCTAATTTTTTGTATTTTTAGTAGAGATGGGGTTTGATCATGTTGGCCAGGCAGGTCTCTAACTCCTGACCTCAGGTGATCCACCCGCCTTGGCCTCCCAAAGTGCCGGAAGACATTTTAAACAGTAGCTCCCAAATATTACATATAAACAAGGGGTTAGTGCACTACGGTTGGTCACGGTAGGGAAGAAATGGTAATGCCAGTTTCTCCATTTTAATATTAATTAACGATAAAGGGGCCTAACATTTACATGTTTAGATAGGTATTTGAGCTGTTTTCTCTTTTTACAGGAACTCGAGGTTTGTAGTAGTCCCATTTTAGTGTATGTAGCATTTTCCCCTTTCCCCTTAATTGATTTCAAAGAACTTAAGTCTTTTAATTTCCTTATTTGTTTACATGCACTAATTTCACCATGTTTCAAAGTGAGGTTAGCTTAAAAAATAGCAGTACAGAGTCAAGAGAGTTGAGGAAGGAAAATGTATTCGAAGAAGATTCAGAAAAATACTTTTTTTTTAAAACACAATACATAATACTGTTTTTTATTTTGAATGCAGTTTCTGTGAATGTTGTAATTGCTGATGTGTATTAAATGTTTTGTTGTTGCAAGTAAGCATATACAGGGAAGTAGTTCAGTAACGATTGTTTTCCATTAAATTATGTTACAAATTACAAAAATTAAAAAGGAATTCTGGTTACAGGATTAGGAGAAAAGAATGTTTTCAATGCTTGCAGTCAATTTGGCTTTTAAAGCCTTTTATCTTTGGGCTTAATCCATCAGAACTTGCTCTGCTAAATTTAAAGGTATCTTTGAAACATTGAATTGTCAATTCCGTTTGCTTTGTTAGAAATCAAAATTAACTCTGAGAATAATCATGAATGTTTGTCAACAAGATATTTTGATACTTCACCTTAAAATGTTTAAAATAGGCTGGGCTCAATGGGCTCCCAGCACTTTGGGAGGCCAGGGCTGGCAGATGACTTGGCTCAGGAGGTCCTGACTAGCCTGGCCAGCATGGCGGAAACCGTTTCTATAAAACAACAACATGAATTAACTAGTTGAGGTTGCATGTGCCTGTAGTCTCAGCTTGTGGGGAAAGGGTTAAAGGAAAATGCAGGTGCTGAGGTGGGAGGATCAAATGAACCAGGAGGGTGGAGGCTGCAGTGAGCTGCACCACTGCTCTCCAGCCCAGGCAACAGTGAGACCCCGACTCAAAAAAATTGAGACAGGTACTTGCTGTCTACAGGCTACCATGCTGGGTTACTGTTTGTTTGTTTTGTTTTTTTCATAGACACAGGGTTTCACCATATTGCCCAGGCTAGTCTTGAACTCCTGAGCTCAGATGATCTGCCCGCCTTGCCTCCCAAAGTGCTGGAATTACAGGCCTAAGCCATGGTGCCTACCCCAAATAAAATGTTTAAAATACGAAATAGTTACCTTTTCTGGCTTGCTAAGTCTCAGGTTTTTCCAGACTGAATGTTTTTCACTTCCATCTTTTAATTTTATGGAGATCATTGGTTTGAAAATAGGAAGATGCCAGAGACTGTAGGAATACAGACTTTTGTTAATTGTGTGGCCTGTGTCTGTAGTCCTAGCTACTTGAGAGGCTGAGGCAGGAGGATGTGTTGAGCCCAGGAATTCGAGACTGTAGAGTGCAATTACTGCACCTGTGAGTAGCCACTGCACCCTAGCCTGGGCAACAGTGTTGAGACTCTTTCAAAAAAAAAAAAAAGAAAACCCCAAGAGTACAGATTTTTAATCTGCAAACTGTGGATGAGTTTCATCTATGAAAATCCCATGCTTTATGCAAGATATGTATGAGTTGTTTTTGTCGTGTCTACCCCCTCCCCACCATAATTTCTCAAAGGAGTTTACCTTTCACTTCTGTGTTAAAAAATTACTATGTCAGAAGATCTTTTAATTGTGCAGAAATTATAGGGTGAATTTCTCTTATCATGAGTTAAATGAGATTTAGGGGTCAGTAATTGGTTTTTGAGTGTTCCGTGTGCTAATTTTGTGGGAGAATAATAATTGGTATTTAAACATCATCACTATGATGAAAGTTTAATCCCATGACCAATATTTTCAATTCTGAAATGAAAGATTTAAGTTCAGATTAGAATATAAGATTCCCTCAGTCAGTGGGTGAGCAGTTAACCGTAAGAGAATTATCAGTGCAAGCTATTGCAGTTGCTGCTGCTCTAAGATGGTGGCACTTGTAATGATTTAGCATTTCTTCCTAGTGAGAGTGGTCTCAGATTGAACTGCCTAAATCTGTGGATTACTTTGGGACTGCATCGATTGCTGGAATGCAGCAGTTTTATGTGAGCTGCATATCTTTACTCTGTACTTAACTAATGATCACTATATGGAGGTCATTCTAGTAGGATCTTGCTCTATTTTTTTGTTTCCTTTTTTGTTTTTGGAAAAGAGTTCGGGAGACAGTGGCAATGCATGACCTTTTCTTTCCTTTAGTTCGAGAGAGCATTTTAAAACATAGCAGGTGGTGGTAGTAGTTGTTAAGACTTGAGTCTCTCTTGCCCTGGCTAGAGTGCAAGGACAGGATTATAGCTTACTGTAACTTCGAACTCCTGGGCTCAAGTGATCTTCCTGCCTCAGCCTCCTGAGTTAACTAGGACTACGGGCATGTGCCACTATGCATACCTAATTTTTAAATATTTTGTGGGGATGGGTGGGATGTGTCAGTAAGTTGCTTAGGCTATTCTTGACAGCCTCAAGTGATCCTGGCGCCTTGACCTCTTAACGTGCTGGGATTACAGGTGTGAGCCAGTGCACCTGGCTAGATTCTTTTAATTTTTAAGTACTTAAAAAAAAAAACCCCGGCAGGTGTGATGGCTCATGCCTGTAATCTTGGCACTTTGGGAGGCTGAGGTGGGTGGATCACAAGATCAGGAGTTCGAGACCAGCCTGGCCAGCATGGTGCTAACTGTCTCTGTTAAAAATACAAAAAATTAGCCAGGCATGGTGGTGCGTGCCTGTAATCCCAGTTACTCAGGTGGCTTGAGGCAAGAGAATTTCTTGAACCTGGGAGGTGGAGGTTGCAGTGAGCCAGGATCATGCCACTGTACTCCAGCCTGGGCAGTAGAGTGAGACTCCATCTCAAAAAAAAAAACAAAACTCAAAATCCAAAAAACAAACATAGTCCCTTTACCATTAGTCACATTTCAAAAAAGTTAACAGTAAACCTTTAACATAACAAAATGCCAGTCAATGATCTATTTTTTTCAGGTCCTTTGTGTAGCTAGTTGTATTACAGTGTAGCCTTTTCCCCATGATATTTCTCTTGCTGCTCTGAATAAGCTAAGTGGGAAGATGTAGGACCAGATATGTAGGTTTGAGATATGTCAGGAGAATAATTTCAGTTTAATTTCTGGATTTACCTTAATTCATGAAGTGAGAAGATTCTGTTACCTTTAATTATATTTAGGATCTTAAATCCTTAGTGTTTTTTGTCTTTGGGATCCTTTCAGATAGGTTAATCTTTAAACTGTTCCAGGAGGCAGACTTTCCAGAATCAATTTAATATCCACTACATTTTTCTGTTCTAGAAAGTGAAATCCCATCTCCATTTTACTTTATTTCCAATTTTGTATACAGAGTGAGTATTTTGTCTAACTACAGGACTTTTTATAATCTCACCAATATCTAGTAGTAGACATGGGTTGGTAGAGAAAAGTGGAAAAGGTAGAGGGAATAATAAAAACGTGAAATTTGTTGTTAGTTTGTATATTTTTCCTTTGCCTATGGTTCAGGAAAGGAAATTTATGGGAAGCAGCTATAAAACATTGCATTTGTCTTTTATTTTCATCTACCAGGGAATCTGTCTCTGCTTTTCCTTTCCTATTATCATTTTCTAGTGGGCGTTCTGGTTAATTCTGTCAGGCTATGCTTTTTTCTTTGTACCTTATGAAATTCCTTTAAAGATATAGCATACTTAGTGTTATAAGGAAGGAAGTCTTTCACTAACCCCTTTCTTCTGTCCATATGAGAATCCAAGATCTAAACACCCTGGGAACAATTGATATTTTGGACTGGATAATTATTTGGTTGGGGAGCACTCCTATGCATTCCAGGATATTTAACAGCATCCCTGGCCTCTGTGCATTAGATGCCACTAGCACCCTCCACAATTATGACAGCCAAAAATGTTTCAAACATTATTAAATGTTTCTTGTGGGGCATAGTGACCCTGGTTCAGAATTACTGATTTAGGTCTTAAAACTGTCTTAAAATACTGTGCTTTTTCTTCTAGTGATCATAGCAATTTTAAATAATTTTAATCATTTTTACCACCAGGCGATAAGCTCTATGAGGACAGTGACTATATTTCTTCATTGCATCATGTCTGTTTCCTAGCACAGTATCTTAATACACAGTATATATATATGAAGTAAAGATTTCTCTCTTTCTTTCTTTGAGACTGAGTCTTGTTCTGTTGTCCAGGCTGGAGAGCAGTGGTGCCATCAGGGCTCATTGCAACCTCTGCCTCTTTGTCTCAAGTGATTCTCCCACACAGCCTCCGGAGTAGCTGGGACCACAGGCATGCACCACCTCGCCTGGCCGATTTTTCTATTTTGAATTGAGATGGGGTCTTGCCGTGTTGCCTAGGCTGGTCTCAAACTCTTGGTCTCAAGAGATTCACCCACTTCGACCTTTCAAAGTGCTGGAATTACAGGCGTGTGCCACCGTGCCTGGTTGTTAAGTAAAGATTTCTTGGCCTGGTGCTGTGGCTCACGTCTGTAATCCCAGCACTTTGGGAGGCTGAGCCAGGTGGATCATCTGAGGTCAGGAGTTCAAGACCAGCCTGGCCAACATGATGAAACCTTGTCTCTAATAAAAAATACAAAAAAATTAGCTGGGCATGTGGCACGTGCTTGTAATCCCAGCTGCTCAGGAGGCTGAGGTACGAGAATTGCTTGAACCTGGGAGGCAGATATTGCAGTGAGCCAAGGTTACGCCACTGTACTCCAACCTGGGCGACAGAGCGAGACTATGTGTTTAAAAAAAAAAAAAGATTCTTTGAATGGATGCAATCCTGAGTAGCAAAATGACTTGGCCAAGGTTAACATGGAGGATTGTTGGGGACTAGTCCATTGATGATTCCAGTTAGGTTAAATTCATTGTGAATTTTATGTTGTCTAGTAACTGAATTTTATGTTGTCTAGTAATTACGTTATCTTCAAGTCTGGTTTTGCTCTGTTTCTCTGTTTGAAATGACATATAGAAGTTTTTTTAACATTAAAAAATATGGAATGCAAGATAATGGAAACTGATAATGGTTTTGAGAGACTGCATATTTGAAATTGTTAATCACACATCATTAACTATAAAAAAATTTTGGGCAAGATTGAAATGCATGTTTCATGTGGAGTTTAATTATTTCATTCTAGACTAGCATTGAGTTTGTTATAGTAATTTTGATTAACATTTAGGGGACTTTATAGCCCTGGTATCCTAAAGAGTCATATTCTATGATCATTTGCTTCTTTTTTTTTTTTTTTTTTTTTTTTTTTTATGTGTATTATAGCTGAAACGCCCAGGCTAG
>CAUYQU010049479.1:0-144083 GCA_963574635.1 Cheracebus regulus | reverse complement strand
TCGAGCTGTCTCTCTCTCTCCCTCCCCGTCGCTCTTGCGATCTCCCTCCCTCTCTCTGTCTTCCTCTCTCTCTCCCTCCCTCTCTCTGTCTTCCTCTCTCTCTCCCTCCCTCTCTCTGTCTTCCTCTCTCTCTCCCTCCCTCTCTCTTCCCCTCTCACTCTGTTCCTGTGTCCCTCTGTGTGTGCCTCTCTCTCTTCCTTTCTGTTGCCTTCCCCCCTTTCTTCCTCTCTCTCTGTGTCTCTCTTTCTCTCTCTGTCCTCTCTCTCCTCCCCTACCACCCACTTCTTTCTGGGTTTGTGTGCTGAGCTATGGGCTCCTTGCCTGCACCACGCTGCAGGAGCACTGTCCCTGATGCAGGGACGCGGGCCTGTGCTAGGACCCTCCTTGCTCCTGGCTCGCGAATGCCAGAGGCCAGGCTGAGGGTCAGCAGCACAGTAGAACCTCCTTCTCCACCTCCCCCCTCCACCTCCCTCCTTTTCATGTGACCACAGGCCATTCAGTCCATGTGTCCCTGGTCCCCATGTCCCTGTCCCTGCCAAGCTCTGCAGGACACAGCTTCAATCTGCATTGGGCCTCCGAGGCTGAGCCATGCTGTGACTCCATCTGGCAACAGTGGTGTCAGTGGGGCCGGAGGCAGCACCCAGAAAATGTTCCTTTTTCCTACCCCTGGGAAAAGCCATCAGAAGAGGCTCTGCGTCTCCCTGGCACTGGTGGCCTTCGATGGCTCTTTACTGCGTTAGTATTTCATCCTTATTGGGTTTTCCTTGCTTATTTGACACCCATCTTCCAGCCTGACAGCCATTCCCTTGGAGAGAATTTAGTCAAACCTGACTGCTGCACATCGAATCAAATCTTCAGTCAGCCAGGGGACTTCTCTGCGTGTGCATGTGTCTAACTCTGTCCTCCTCTTCCCTGCTATGCCCAGTCCACGTGGGATGACAGACCAGTGTCCCAGTCGTGCTCCCGGCACAGTGCTCCCTCCACTGTACCCTTCTGGGAAATGATTTTCCATTACAAGAATCCTTTGTATTCATGCTACACGTGACAAAGGACTTGACAAGTTAATTACTTTGCCATTTCTCTTACCTAAGCATTTCTCCAGTTCTGTGCTCTCCACGCTGAAACACTCTCTAGCACCAATACAGACAGAAGCACAACCCACCAAGCTTCCTGGCATTTGGGCACAGTTGCCTTTCATTTCAAAGGCATAAGGGGAGGTGCGAAACACGGTCAATTCTTGTTATCCGGGGCAGCCATGTTTTATGAAGTCACTACAAGCATAGACCCATAGGTCAGGTGCTGTGAATCACGCTTATAATTGTAATCCCAGCACTTTGGGAGGCCAAGGTGGGTGGATCACTTGAGGTCAGGAGTTCGAGACCAGCCTGGCCAACATGATAAAACCCTGTCTCTCTTTAAAATACAAAAACTAGCCAGGTAAGGTGGTGCATGCCTGTAATCCCAGCTACTCTGGAGGCTGAGGCAGAAGAATCATTTGAACCTGAAAGGTGGGGAGGTTGCAGTGAACTATCTCACCATTGCACTACAGCCTGGGTGACAGAACAAAACTCTGTCTCAAAAAAAAAACAAAAACATGACACTAAATAGATGATGCATAAAGGAGAATTGTTCAGAGTATGAGAGCTGAAACAAGAACACAGAACATCATGTGTGTCAGGTGACACAAATGTTTGCTGCTCTGTGCATATCCGAGAACATCTGCAGAAGTACTGTATTGATTTGAAGATTGCAAATTAACTTTAGTGAGTACGCAAATTTGCAAATACAGAATTCACAGATAATGAGGGTCGGCTGTACTTCCCTTAGAACTGAGCAGTGTCGGCCAGGAGGGCAAGTATTGATGATTGCAGTTGTAATGTTCAGACCAGAGCAGAGCTGCAATTCTGAGTGAGCTGCTTTCTGGACTGAAGGTGTGTGTGCACGTGTGCATGTGTGTGCACACGTATGTTTGGCAGGTGCATGTGGCATCGTGGCAGGCCAGACCTCCACAACTGTTTCAGTACCAACTGAGTGGTGAAGTTAAAGATTAAAAGCCAGTGCCCTCATACAAAGGCTGGAATGTAACAAGCCCACCAAGAGTTTTGCCCAGGTCTTTCATGGGCCTTAAAGCATGACAGAATAACAAAGGAATTTTTTATAGAGCCGTTTAGGATTAAACAAGTTTTATTGAGGGTCCAAAGAAACTCCCCAGGCCTCCAAAACAAGCTTATTGAGGGTCTGAAGGAACTCCCCAAACCTCCATGATTTAGCAGGAAACAAGATAAGGGTGTAACCACCCCAGCACCTAGACCCTGTTAGATTAAATCAATTTACTGAGGCTCCAGAGGAAGGTCTTCAGGACTCAGGTTTTACTTATAGATTAAAATAAGTCAATCACTTCTGTCTTTGATAAATGCACACTTACACATAGACATATAACTTAGAAGGTAGATAAGCACTGGAAAACTTTGTAATTCTGAGTTGGTCTGGTGATAATTTCCAGGCCTTCTCCTTGTAACCAGTTGCAGAAAATAAAAACTCTCTCCCTGCCCAGTGTTCATCTGCATCTCAATACTAGGCTGTGAGAAGTACCCTGACCCTCAGTTTGGTCTGGAAACAATGGGAGTGTCATATTTGGGCTTTCTAAGACTCACTACTCAAGATGGGAACCCCTCTTGCCTCAGCTAAGGACAGGATGGTTCAATGTTCCAAATTTCAAACTTTGGCAAAAAAAAAAAGGCCTCTTTCCCAGTTTTTGGCCACTGGGGGCAGCCGTCTAAATAGAAATGGCTATGTGGAATCCTGCCTGGGCAGTCGTCTGAAATGAAGCAAGAGGCCAGATAGCCATGCAGAAGGTATTTTATTTAATCTCCTAAATCTTAGTTATGTTTTCCCAAACCTACTGAGAAAAGGCAACAAAATGGGAAGGGTAACAGCAGAAGATGTGTGCTGGAAGGAGTCAGAAGTGCTCAAAAGCAGAGACTATGATTAAAGGTCCCCAAAATGTAAGAACCAGAGAAATGCCTCCAACCCCAACTATTGTGGTGTGCTACTGTTAATATTTAATCTATGTGACATTTTCCTCCCTTAAAAATGTAAAACACCTCCGATTCATGACCCCAAATGATTTAATATTGAGTCTACTTTTATATATCACGCTCATAAATCCCTCCTAATCACACCGGAGGCTAACACATGAGACCTTCCAGATGCCTGTTAGCACGTATTGTACAAAAGGGTCGCTGCACATGGCTTTTGAAAGAGTACGCACTAGCAAGTGTTGTCCTTAGTTCAAAGATATCTAATACTCTGCAAAAGACCAGCTATTCTAACTCAAATATCTGTCTCATGCTCCATGTTTTCCAGCCCACTTCCAGAAAGGCAGCTCTGGGGGTCTCAGTGCCATGGGTCCGCAGCCTCCCTTCTTTCTGTCTTTTGGAAATGAAACCCTCTTACCCTGAGCTGCCCATCCCGGCACCCGCTAACCACCCATCTAGAGAACACAGGTGCATGTGTTGCTCCGTCTGGCTGATGGTTGCGCCTGGTGACTTGCTCAGGGAGGCAGAACCAGTGGAAACCAACCAGAATATTTCAGGCTAACATGCCAAGAATGACAGCCTCTCCTTTGGATTGCCACCTTTAGTCCCCCACGTTTCCTGACACGGGAAGACAGCTCATGCGAGAAGGACGCTGCAGAGTGAAGCGGACCCCCAGCCTGGAATAGGGGACGGACCTGAAGCCACATGTGCAGCCTGGGTGAGCCACACACCCCTCAGGACACCATGGACTGCCCACCCACGTGAGCCAAAAACAAATCACAACCACAAACCTCTCATTAACCTAGCTGACACTGAGTTTCTATAATCATTTATTATAGAGAGGCCTTGCTAAGTGGCAATGCCTTTTCATCCTTCTGACTCCCTTTCTTAGTGCATTTTTGAGAGGCTGTGTTATGTTTTACATCTTCAAGAAATTAAGTATAAATAAAATTAAGTTACTACCGAACAAAACTTCTTATCCTGATGTTTTAAAATAAAATACATTTTTTAAAAAAACATGATTTCAACATATCGTATGTAGAGTAGCTACCTAAAATATTTTAAATACTTTTACATATGTAATTCATTTGCTTACTCTAAAAACTAAGAACACAAGCCTAAAGAACAGATGATATGCAATACTTTATTTCAAAAACTACACAATTTCAATTCATTGAGAAAATGCCTAAATATGTCATCAACACCTGTTTTATTCTAAATAGTGCATAATTTCTTTAAAATTTAACTAACAAATTCTCTAACCATAAATACAGAGAACAAATGCCATGGATAAAAGGGGTAGATTTCTTGTTAAAATTAACGCACATGGAACATATTTATCACAAGACAAACACAATATATACAGATTAACAACACCAAACACAGAAATGAGTAGATTCTCAACATGTTTTCAGTAGGCACGCTCATATGCACGTTAGCCAGAACAAATCTCTGTCCAGAAGAAAATTCCTTCTTTACTTTCCTGTGGTCTAAAAGAATGTGGTTGGATATCACTTTCCGCTGGTTTTGTGATTTCCCAGAAGAAATCAGAAGCAATCTAAGGAGTGTAATCTCATTCTAGAAATTGCATTTAGGAAAACCCCAAAATTTATTTGGATCGCCACCTCTTCTAGCTGACAGAGCAAGCGGTTCCTGTATCCAGGAGGCTCGCTGGTGCTTTCTGAGATATATGAGACCTCTGATTCAAAAGCGTGCCTTGTGGCATCGTAAAGGGTTATTTTATATCTCATGCAGGCTCACTTTAGAAAATTGAAGGAACCCTTCGTAAATCTCCCGTTTGCATGGGAGGCTCTTCAAGATCCCACTTCTCTTTAGCTTGCAAATGGTTAGACACATCATATTGCTATGATTCCAGGAGCACAGAACATACCTATTACTGAATTAAAACAAGTTTTCTGTTCTTGAAGTGTGTTGTCAATCACCTGAAGCCCTTTAGAGTCTATTCTGATGGACTTGATATTTTATCATTTGCCAAACATATGCTCCTTTTTACATGGTGAATTTTATTTTTTAAATCTCTGGAGTGGTTTTATCCTGCCTCTATGCTCCCATAAAGTAGAAATATGGCATGGAGTATTCTACTGCAAGCTCACACTTCGCATGTTTACACATCAAATATGGTCTTATTTTTTGATTCGATAGAGAGGTATAAGCATTTATCATGATACAGAGATACTCAGAGATCTGAGCGTTTAGGAAGGTACATGTATCTCATTTGTTGATGACTTATCCTGTAAATTCACGGTTTATTTATTTATTTATTTTGAGACAGATTCTGGCTCTGTTGCCCAGGCTGGAGTGTACTGGCGCAATCTCGGCTCACTCCAACCTCTGCCTCCCAGGTTCAAGCGATTCTCCTGCCCTCTACCCAACTCCCCCACCCGCCACCCCCCGAGTACTTGAGATTACAGGCATGTTCCACCAGCCACGGCTAATGTTTTGTATTTTTAGTAGAAACGGGGTTTCACCATATTGGTCAGGCTGGTTTTGAACTCCTGACCTTGTGATCAGCCCACCTCAGTCTCCCAAAGTGCTGGGATTACAGGCATGAGCCACAGTGCCTGGTGAATTCAGTTATTTAAGAGGGCTAAATTAAGTGTTATACAAAAAAAATTAAAAGATGAACAAAGTTCATGCTAGGAAGACCACAGTACTGAACCAAAATGAAAGCCTTTTATTAGACTCCTCTAGTCCGACACACTGCATTATCTGATATCTCAGACCACCAAAAATAAAAAATAAAAAACCACATTCAGTCCCAAGCTCTTTTATTTTGCACTAGATTATTTTCTGGAAGTTTCCTCAGTGGTCAATTTGTCTGTCATTATAAAGTGGCTCACACGTGTAATTCCATCACTTTGGGAGGCCGAGGCGGGTGGATTGCCTGAGGTCAGGAGTTTGAGACCAGCCTGGCTAACGGCAAAACCCTGTCTCTACTAAAAATACAAAAGTTAGCCGAGCATGATGGCATGCACCTGTAATCCCAGCCACTCAGGAGGCTGAGGCAAAGAATCGCTTAAACTCAGGAGACGGAGGTTGCAGAGAGCTGAGATCCTGCCACTGCACTCCAGCCTGGGTGACAAAGCAAGACTCCATCTCAAAAACAAATATATATATATATATATATATATAAATGAAGTGATGACACTGGTGCGTTGCCCCTTAGGAGGATTCTGAGGCAGCCCAAAGTTTAACTGGCCGCTCATTTCATTTCTGCCGTTTTATTTTACCAGACCTTTTTTCCCCACAAGACTAGAGTCACCTGTTTTGCAAGTCTGCTGAGTGCAGCAGTGTCTCCCTCCCACAGCTCTTCCTCACATGCCCGGGAAAACCCCAAAACGGCTATTGGGCCTGCAGTCAGCATACTGGTTGCTGGTCCATTCATCCCCAAGAAGTAAACCTCACGAACAGAAGTGAGAGGACAAAGAAACAACTGGAGAGAAAATACTTGGAGTGGGTAGGGTCAGGTGGAAAGAGATTTCCAGTCTTTTTCAGACGTCTCCTCAGAATACTACTCTCCAATCTTGGTAAAACCTTTTAGCTGCTTCACTGTCTTTCGCTCAAAACAAAATTTACGTTTCCCACTGCCTTTTCATTGCTGGAAAGACGTTCAGTGGTAGCGTCCAGCTCATAACCCAGAGTAAGCAGCAGTGGTGCAGGCGTGGAGACCCAGGCCTGGAGCCCGCCTGCTGGGTGGGACACTGCGGTCCCTCCATGGAGGACGGCAGGGCTCGGGAAGCCATTGTCCCCTCTCTGCATTCTGCTCTCCCACCTGTACAGTGGAGACAGGAGCTTCTGTGTTGCATGGTTGCTGTGAGGAATGTATGCCAAACACATGAGCAGTGGGTGGTCATCATTGTCTCTTTATAGACAAGTCCATTAACTGCAGATCAACTCTGGTCTTAGCTCGAGTTGTCACCGTATGGAACACATAATCCACTCCACAAAAATTAAAATGGATTCACATGCATGCACACACACACACACCACACACACACCATGGATTAGGGTAAAACATCCTAACTACGTCGATAAAACCAAGAGATGTGTTAATCCCAGTAGATTGAAAATGTTTGGGGAATAGAATTCTCCCAGAGCCACAAAATATCACTCCAAATGTTATAGACATCATGTTTAACACTTGTACATGTTAATTACAAAAGGCAGAACTTTTATGGCAGAGGCATCTGGGATGGGGGGGGGGTCTCTGTCTCAACCACGTGATCACCAATAATAAGACACAGTGGGGTTCCACCCCTGCCGATGGGAGGCAGGTGAAAGGCACATCACTTTATCACATGCTGAGGAACCACACAAAAGCATTCAGCGTGAATTAAACGGCGACAAGGGCAATCAGACTAATTCAAAACATGAGCCATTCTACATATGAGGCTGACCTGGACTCTTCAATTATACTAATGCCATGAATGTCAAATAAAACAGGGAGGAGCTTCTCTAAATTAAAGAGGCAGACAGACAGAAAAACAAATGCACTGAGTGATCACTGGTTTGATCTCTGAACCCAGAAAATCTGAGACAAGTCTCAGTTAACTTAAAAAGTTTATTTTGCTGAGGTTGAAGGTGTGCCCGTGACACAGCCTCAGGAAGTCGTGAAGACGTGCCCTGAGTGGCTGGGGCACAGCTTGGCTTTATACATTTTAGAGAGGCATGAGACATCCATCAATATATGTAAGGTGAACATTGGTTCCTTCAGGAAAAACGGGACAACTTGAAGCAGACAGGAAGACTGGAAGTGGGGAAGGATCTTCCAGGTCACAGCTAGGTGACAGACAAAGGGTTACATTCTTTTGGGTTTCTGATGAGCCTTTCCAAAGGAGGCAATCAGATACTCATCCATCTCAGTGAGCAGAGGGACAACTAGATAGAATAGGAGGCAGGTTTGCCTTAAAGAGTTTCAGCTTGAGTTTTCCTTAGTGATTCTAGAGGTCCAAGATAATTTCCTTTCACAGATTCTAGATTCAAAAAAAAAAAAGCTATAAAAATGCTCCTGGAACATCTTGGGAAATTTAAACATGAACCGTGTATGACATAATAGGACTGTATCATTGCTAAACTCTTTTCAGGTGATAATTGTATTGTCAACAAAAAGAGTCAAACTCTAAAATATTTGAAGAAATTCATTCTGAGCCAAGTATCAGTGACCATGGCTCATGACACAGCCCTCAGGAGATCCTGAGGCCATGGATGGCCGGGTACAGCTTGGTTTTACACATTTTAGGGAGACACAAAACCTCAATGAAATACTTGTAACAAATACATTTGTTTGGTCCAGAAATGCAGGCAGCTCAAAGCAGGGGCTTCCAGCTTATAGGTAGATTTAAACATGTTCTGGTTGACAATTGGTTGAGTTTATCCAAAGACCTCGGATCAATAGAAAGGAGTGTCTGGGTTAAGATAAAGATTTGTGGAGACCAAAGTTCTTATTTACAGAGGAAGCCTTCAATAGCAGGCTTCAGAGAGAACGGGTTGTAAAACCTTTCTTATTGAACTTAAAGTCTGTGTTGGTATTAATGCCGGAGAGGTATAATGAGGCACCCTGAATCAGGAATCTGACCCCAACTTTCCCTCATGGCCTGAACCAGTCTCTCAGGTTAAATTTTAAGAGTTCCCTGGCTGAGGAGGACGTCCATCAGATGGTTGGGGAGCCTTAGAATTATACTTTTGGTTTACAATATTGTAATATGTAATATAAGTCCTTGATCTTTTGTGATTCATGCAGAATTAGTAAAGGGTTTGTTGGGATGTCTATGATTTTCAAATTGCTTGTGGGGAAGTAAAATGATGCAGTCTCATATGGTCTGGCTATTCCTCAAAAAAGCAAGTAACACTTTTAATTTGTGGACAGAAGTTAAGAACTCCAAAGTCACTCAAACAGTGGGTATGTCATCTACCTGAATGTCTTGCTGGTTCACCCAGGGCCTTCAGAGTTGTCAGTGGGGGCCACCCACCTTACAGACACTCCCCATGTCTCCCATAGCAGACACATGAGCATTTTCAGCCCTGCTCAGGTCATCTGAGGGGGAACCCAGTAGCTGCAGAGCCCTGCTCTGCTCATAATTAAAACCTTCTACTCCCACGTCCTGTTCAATTGGTCATTTCATTCTTTGTCAAACTGCTCAGGAAATGAGTCCCAGCCTTTATATTAGGGAGCTAATCCATTACACTTTTCAGGAAATATGATGGATGAACTCAGCTACCTACAAAGCACTGCCACACTGCTGACAGTGACTTCAGACATGTGGTGTCCACCTTGTGGGTCTCTATCGAGAGTCCCCTGCCCACCTTTCAAGGCATGAGGGCTTCCTCGTAGCAGGCCACTCTTCCCAAACTCAGTCAAGGGTGTCATCTTCCTGCATTTCTTATCCGTGAAAGGAAAGCACGGCACCACGACCATTAAAACTCACGTTCCTGAGGGCAAGGAGTCCAAAATTGCTTTGAAGTCAAAGGGGGCAGAATTGACATTTGGATCCATGCATGGTAAAGTCATTAAAATTAGGTTGATAACCAAAGTCAAGAGGCTGCTGGGAGAATCTTCTTGGAAAGATTCTTGTCCAAACAAGCTGAGAGTGGGCTCCCTAGCCTTCCATAGCCATATGCTTCTGTTTAGCAGCTTGATTGAGGTATTATCCACGTATCACACAGTTAAGCCATGTTAGGTATGCAATTTAGCAGTTTTTAGTATATTCACAGAGGTAAACCATCGCCATAGTTAACTTTAGGTTATTGTATGCTCTCAAAAAGAAACCCTGTTCCCTCCAGCTGTGACCCTCCATTCCCTCTCCTCAGCCGCCCCCCTCAGCCCCTGGCAGTCACTCAGCTGCTGGATGCCTCATCTATTCATCCACTCGGGACTTTCACGCGAATGGAATCATCCAGTATGAGGCCTTTGTGCCTGGCTTCTTTCATGTGGCACCGTGTTTTCACCACCCATCCATGCTGTAGCATATGTCAGCCCTCAGTTTCTTTCTACGCTTCATACGTATTCCATATTCCATTGTATGGACAGACCACATTTTGTTTATCCATTCATCTTTTGATGAATATTCAGGTTGTTTCTACTTTTTACCTACTAGGAATAATGCTTCTCTAAGCCCATTCAGTGTAGTTTGTGTGTGGAGATATCTTTTATTTCTCTTGGATATATACCATGGAGTGGAATTGGGGGTCATGTGGTAACTCTATGTGTAATCATTTCCAAAGGGGCTGTACCATTCTGCAGTTCCAGGAGTAGTATGAGAGGACTCCAGCTGCAGCACACCCTCTCCAACACTTGTTTTCTGACTTTTTAATTACAGCCATTCTAATCAACGTGAAATGGTATATCACCGTGGTTTTAATTTTCATTTCCTTGATGGCTTATAATGCTAGGAATCTTTTCTTGTGCTTATTGGCTGTTTATATATTTCTGTGGAGCAATGTCAATTCAGAACCTTGGCCTATTTTAATTGGGTTCTTTTTCTTTTTATTATTGAATTGTAAGCATTCTTTATATATTCTAGATTTGAATTCCTTAGATATATGATTTGCAAATATTTTCTCCCATTCCATGGATTGTCTTTTCACCTTATTGCTAATGTCCTTTGAAGCACGAAAGTTTTTAGTTTTGATGGAATTTACTCTATTGATGCTTCCTTTTGTTGCTTATAGTTTTGATGTTTCCCTGTGTTGTTTACAGTTATGATATCAAATATACATATATATTTAGTTAATTTGTGTATATGGTGTGAGGTAGGGGTCCATGCCATTCTTTTTGCACGTGACTATGCAGTTGCCCCACCACCATTTGCTGAAAAGATTATTCTTTCCCCCATTGAATGGTCTTATCATCTTTGTTAAAAATCAGTTGACCCTATATGTAAGAGTTTATTTATAGACTCTCAGTTCTGTTCCATGGATCTGTCTATCTGTCTTTGTATCAATACCACACTGTCTTGATTACGTTGTTGCTTTTCAGTAAGTTTTTAAACTGGGAAGTATAAGTCCTTTTCCTTTGTTCTTAGTTTTCAGAATTGTTTTGACTATTCTGGGTCCCTTAAAATTCCACATAAATTTCAGAATCAGCTTGTCAATTTCTACAAAAAAAAAAAAAAAGCTCAGATTCTGAGGTGTATTGTGTTGAATCTGTAGATGAGTTTGGGGAATATGGACATCTTAGTAATGTGAAGTCTTCTAAACCATAAAAATGTAAAAATGAAACGTGCATCTATTTATTTATGTCTTCTTTAATTTCTTTCAACAATGTTTTGTAGTTTTCACAGTATACATCTTATGCTTCTTTCAGCAAATATACTTATAGTTATTTTGTTCATTTTGACACTATTGTGAGTGGAACTGTTTCCTTAATTTCACTTTTGGATTGTTCATTGCATTGTATAGAAACACGATTAATTTTTGTATGTCCATCCTGCAAACTTGCTAAACTCACTTATTGGTTATAATAGGTTTCTAGCAGATTATTTAGGATGCTCTACATACAAACCATTTATTTTTAGGTATTAAACAAACTTCCATATTGTGTTTTGTGTCTCAATCACTGTTGTAAGCTCTCTACAAACATGAACTCATTTAATCCCCATAATAAAAAGACCGCAATTATTTTTATCCTGTTTTTGCAGGAAGAAACTCTCTTCTACTCATCTGAGGTCAGGGTGCAGGACTGTGAAGTTAATTTCCGGTTCATCCTTCACTGGCTACAAACCAACTAAACAAGCCCCTTCTTCACCCTCTGCTCGCTGGGCACAACTCACCCCCGAGCCACTGCCCAGCAACTCCATCTGGGCTTTCCTCCTTTGTTCACCTTCTTCCTCTCTCACAGGTAAAATTCCTGCACCCTGACACTGCAAGATTCGCCCTGCTCTGGGAAACCAAATCTCTGTACAGTTGGAATTAGTGTACTGGGAGTTACCTTGACACTTCAACACTTTTTTTTTTTTGAAAGAGTTTTGCTCTTGTTTCCCAGGCTGGAGTGTAATGTCACAATCTTGGCTCACTGCAACCTCTGCCTCCCGGGTTCAAGTGATTCTCCTGCCTCAGCCTCCCTAGGAGAGATGGGGTTTCACCATGTTGGCCAGGCTGGTCTTGGACTCCTGACCTCAGGTGATTCACCCACCTCAGGCTCCCAAAGTGCTGCGATTACAGGCATGAGCCACCGGGCCCAGCTGACACTACAATATTTCTATCCAGAGTCGGAGTCAGCATCGAACCCACAGTCTGTAATAGAGATAAAAAAGATAATAGTGAAATATCAGTCTATTTGGCTCTATGAAACACTTGGGTCTGGGGCCCAAACATGTCACAAAGCCATTGAGGTACCTCAGGTGAGGCTTCCTTCCTGACGGACGAGCATAGGGAACTCCTATGAGAACTAGGAAAATCGCATCCCTCCCCCACACAGTCACAGCCCTCAGGCAGCACACAGAGCTCAGCAGGACACAGCGGGGGATCTCGCCCACCGTTCCCACCGGTCAGTGTGTGAGTCCGATGGCCAGAGTGCTCATGTGCACCCCCAGTCCAGGAGTCCAGCACCTCCCGACACTTAGTCTATTTTACATTCAGCTCAATTTTTATAGATAGTCACCTTCAGAGAGTAACAGCAGGCTTTGACAGACATAGAACCACTTACTGCCCAAATGAACTGAAGATGTCCCCTTCCACCTCTGGGCCACGTCTGTGGCTCTGTACTTCTCTTGCTTGAACCTATTGAAAGAAACAACCACAGTGTTCCTTTGTCATCAAAATGAAGGTGACAGTTCTCCCCTTGGGTGCCTCCAAAACTCCTTTTCTTAATAGTCCCAGTTCATGAATCCTGAAACACTTGCTGATTATAAGTATTACAGTAAGTTAGTGACCAGGTTGAATTAATGACAACCTCCAAGCAGTGTGCTCAGGGAAAGTGAATGCACAGTAACTGTAAACGCACCTCTTCGTGCTGCCGTGGTTTTGTGCTTGGTGAGACTTTGTCTTTCTTCCTTGCATCAAGTTCCAAACATCTACCATGCTGCTGTCTTTGACTCTCTCTCATTCCTGTCTCACACTGCAAATTCATCATTCATAATCAATTCATTTCATTAAATAAAAAATACCCTAGAAGATCAACAGGCTGTGAAGGGCATGTGACTTCTGCAGGACGCACTGAAGAGTCTGCTGTAAGACCTGGACATTCTCCGGCGTCAGGTACTCTCGTCGCACGCCGTATGATAACCAACTTAACAGCATCAGGACCTCGTGGCATCTGTTGCCGCAGCTGAGACACTTCCTAATTGCTCAGAGGAAAAGTCACAGTAAAACCATCATATTTTGAAGATCTGCTCCCAAATGGGTCCAGCGTGACAACCAGCAGACAAAGGGAGAAGTGCCCTTTCCACCTTCCCCACGTGCTGGGCATAGTAACTAATTCTGCTCACCATGGGGGTGGGGAGGCTGCTTCACTGGCCACCTGCAAATCTTCAAGTGTGGTCAGATACTTTTTATGACAACATCTATGTTGCCAAATATGTACAAATATAAGCACTATTTATTCACAGGTCAATTAATGAGGGAACACAAATTTATGTAAGGTAACAAATATAAAACTTAGCCATACTCATATCCAGGAGAAAAAAATCCCTCGTGCCTCACTCACTTTCGTGGGATTCTCAGATGTTTCATTCTGGTGCATGGAGAAAGCACCACTTGGCAGTGACCGGCGTCCTCTCACTTTGAAGACACACAGACCTCAGCCCTGTTTCCAGCTCTCCAAAGGACCAGCTGGGTCACCTCAGACAGGTGGCTGAACTTTTCTAAACTTGTTTCTTTGTCTTTAGAACGGGGAGAATTGTCTGTTTCTGACAGGCCACAATAAGCCTCCTAGCATGGTTTGCATACCGCCTTCAATGCAGGCACCTGCCGCCCAAATTCCTTCACTGTGTGTTGTTTCAGTTCCTCTTGAACTCTGAGATGAATAGAGCAGGTCTTGGTGTCACTGTTTTATGGAGGAACACACACTCTATGAGGGAAAGCCCCAGAGTGAGCCCGCTAATAAATGAGCGCATTCTAGACCTCACGTCTCCAGCGGTTGGCACGAAGCCCCTTTCACTACGCGATGATGCATGGTATGCAAAATCTTCCAACACATTTGCCCTTCTAGAGGCAAAAAAAAAGTTTCGAATTTTTTCCTAGAAAAGGAAAAAGTATTCATTAACCATCAGCAAAGATAAATGAAAGGGAAGCCCTGCCTACCAGGAGTTGACAATTTCCTAAAAAACTGAGCACAAGAGAATAAATAGTTAAGGCATGAAGGAAAGTATGTCTAGGGCTATAAAGCAATGAAAGCCCCAAAGCCAGTTCAGACAAGGGAGACTCCGCTCCGTCGGAGCCACCAGAAGAGAGGGCTTGGCGGGACGGGCTTGGCAATGGTCCTCGAAGAGGGTATGGTGAGGGTTCGGCGATTATGCCAAGGTGAGCATCTCTGCCAGGTGACAGAGGGAGGAGGAGCAGGACGCATTTAAATACATCAGTAAATCCCACGTGGCCGGTGGCCAGAGTGCGGAACCAGTGGTGGCAGAAGACAAGGTGGAGAGACAGAAGACTGCTGTTTGGAGAACAGACAGCCTCTGGCTACAGCATGTATTTGCCAGGCACTGTGCAAGTCTCTGGGACACACAGATCAACACTCTGATAAGGTCAGAGAGGGACTCAGAGCCCAGCAGGAGCAGCAGGTACCTGAGCATAGCATGGTGTGTGCAGGGGAACTCGGCGAGCTTCAGGACTTACGTTCTGGGGCAGGGATCCTCAAACAGATGCTGCTTGTCATTAAAGGTACCTTGTTTCACCCCCAAGCAACGTAGGAAGGGGAGTTTTTTCATGAATAATTAAACTAAGTGTCAGACTGGATGAGTAACTTGCAAAGTTTGCACAGCCTGGAATGACAAAGGATTTAAACACCTGTCATCTCTCATGTAAATTCCACACCAGACACCAGACTCAGCCCCTACCGTCTGCCTCCGTATTCTCATCTGCAAAATAGGATACAGTATTTGTAACTTTCCTCAAATGATTCTCATGAGGTTGGATGAGTCCATGTGTATAACATGCTCTGAACACCTCCTGGCACATTGTACAATCATACGTGGCCATCAAATAATCCAGTGACTCTAAACTTCATACCTCTCTACCATGGAAATGGCATGAAGAGCTGTGAAGTAGCCCACCGTGTTCAGAGAACATGGACCAGTACAGGGTAGAGAGAGGAGGGAAGGTGAATTGTGCAGTTCATGGAAGAGTAATCATTGCCTTAGACTAGCTTGGCCAAGTGGTCAGAAAGGCCTGCGTGTTTAAGGTTCCATACAAGGAGGAGAACCACATATTCTCATGCAAGGATGAGAACTACGTATTCCCACGCCTAATTCCCATGGATGGGGAAGTGTGTGTTTGCCAGGCAGAAAGCACCTGTAGCTACTGTTCTCTTTCTGCAGCCCTGCCAAACACAGGCAGCAATAAACCGATGGCCATTGGCTTAGAAAGCTTTGTATTAAAATTACAACTCTTTGGTGTTTGTCGCATGCTTCCTTGGAAGATGGAAGGTGTGTTCAAGGCTCACTAACAAGAAACACAACCTGTTGTTTTTCCAGCGATATTCACCATTCTGTTCTGTGTTAGCCTCGAGATGCACCGTGAGCCTCACAGAAACATGCCCTTTTTCTCCATCATTCCTTTGAATTTCCTTTCTTAGCCCTCCCTGCTGAGCACAGCTTGGGGTCAGTGGCTGAGGCTGGCCAGCGCCTGCTATGGACACAGGCCAATCACAAGAGCTGACCTGTCATGGTTACACAGCCTCATGCCTCCCTCTGGTGGCCTCACGAACTCATGCAAGTTTGCACGAAGAGAAGTTCAGGGTGAAATATGGCCTGAGAAGCCACCCGGAGTTGTATTATTTATGAAACAACACAACACAAGAAACCCAGTACAGCTCATCATTCTGCCTGCTCCGTGCCTTTTGCTTCTCAAGTGACTTAAAACGATTTGGTGGGTCATGATTTTCTTTTTAACAGCATCAGCCATCGGTGATTCAAGGCCAGGGTTTGCACTGTGGCAAGGCTTTAAAACGTGCCATGGATCATATCAATCAGGTTATGGCCATGAACCTCACTGGCCATGTGTGTTTCATGCATGTTGAATCAGACTCCAGCTCACTGTGCGTGAGCTGGTATTTGCCGTAGGTCAGGTGCTGTCTGAGCCCTGACAGCTGTGCAGAGACAGAAGCTGGATTCCAGAGGAGACGCCGAGCTCAGAGCCGGAGAAAGGCTGGTCAGGTGTTTTCATGGCAGGGTGGCTGGTGCTCGCTGCAGAAAAGATGTGGCCTGATCAGCCGTTCCTCTAGAAGCTCCATGCCTTAAGCTGTCTCCTCCTCTTCCCCCTCCATCATTTTGGTCTCCTTCCTGTTAGTGGTGAAGCATTACCTTAAGTTTATCCTTTACTGCATTCTTCTATCAGGATCCTCTCTCTGGGAGCCCTCATCTTCCTCCAGCTGCAATTTCACCACAGGAGGAGAGAGAGGCTTGGACCTGAGCCGGGCCCTCCAGCCCTCCCTCGCTGAACAACCTGCCAACCGTATGTTCCTGCTGATGTTTACTAAGTTATTCAATATTGCGTGCTCTGTGCCAGTGGCCACTGGTCATTTTCAGATACCTGTTTTCCCTTCTTCCTTACCAAAATACCCATGATTTTTAGCTGGACACCTGGATGCCCAAAATAAACATGACATTTGCAGCCTCCCTTGCAGGCTGGTGTGGAATTAAATTTAGTTTAGGCCAGCAGGGCATTATCCTCGCCCCCACCCTGATACGGTAAGACAGTCACCCTCACAAAAGTTGAGTTTCTCAGCTCGGCTTCAGACCACAAGGACATGAGGGTGGAAGAGAGCATACCATAGTCGGTAAGAGGCAGATACTAGATGTTTACCTTTTTAATAAAGTAGTAACACATTATTTGGGGTACCATTGGGTGACAGTTCAAGTGAAACTTGCAGAAAACCAAAACATTGAAAAGTGACAAACTAGCATGTAGCTTTGATGGTGACACCACTCTGGTTGAAGTCATTGTTGTGAACTGCCCATGACTACGGTGTCTGACTTCCAGGCCCAGTCATAATTATGCACGGCAGAAAAGTCAGGCGTAACTCATTGCCCACGTGATTACAATGGTAGAATCTGTGTTCATTGCACCAAGAACACAGCCGGTAGCTCAAGAAGTGTGGGTGCCCACAAACCACATTTAGAAAAATAGAGGGACCCGTGCCTGCCCTGCGTCTAGAAGCCAAGGCAATTTTCTAAACATGGCAAGTGGAGGAATTGAGGGACAGAGAGGGTTAGCTCCCTTCCCAGAGGTCATGCAAGTCTTTGCCTTACAAATAGAACACTCGCTTGTAGGTGCAGAGCACATTAAAATAAAGTGAAACTGCATTTGCCGGCTTCTCATCCTTCATGGCTGTTGCCGTTCCCCCCACGGAACATTCTGCTTCTGCAAGTCAGACCGGAGACGTGGTCATCTCTCTTTTGTTTCTGTGGTTCCCAGATTTCATTTCCAATTCTCCTGGCTCTCCGAGAACCGAATGGCTCCCTTTTCCTGAGTTTTATTTTCCTCCTTACAAATAGTGTTTTGTTTTCTTGATGACAATCTGCAGCTTTCTTACACACGACTTACTTAGTTTTGCCTCATAACTTATACATGTTCCCACCCACAGGCACAACACCACATCTAGACGAACATTCAAACATTGTCTGTAAGTGCAAATGTACCGTGTTTCCCTGAGAAAATCACTAAGAGACTTTAGGAAGAATTGAGAACGGGAGAGACCTGAATTAAATCATCTCTTTAATGGTTGTGCAATCTATCAAAATATATATATTCTTAAAATGCTAGTGTCTTACCATATAAAAGTAATAGCACATGGGATTTGCTCCCATTCAACAGTGATGTGTTTTACTCTGGCAGTATGTAAGAAAATGTGTATCTATGTACCCACTGACCCACTGATTTGGTTCCAATATACATGACAGACAAAATTTATGTAGATACAAAAGGAGATACATGTAAGATTATCCCAAGAAGCATTGTTTATGAGAGTAAAGAAGTGGAAACAACTTAAATATTCCTCAATAAAATAAAGAAAAATAAAATTTGGAATGAGCATACTAGAATCTGTCACAGAGCAATCTAAAAGAAGTCTCAGAGGGGTTCAGGGAAGTCTGGCATTGAAGGTTCTCAACTTCTGTATCTTAACATCTCCATCCAAGTTGTAAGGTTCTACCCCTTACCTCTCAGGGTCCTGGTGTAGCGTGGGAATCTTGCCATTCCCAATTGCTACACATTAGAAACTCTATGTGTATTCATTCCCACTGGCATGATAATATGAATTAACCTTAAAAATCTTGAGAGTAGACCTGGCGCAGTAGCTCACGCCTGTAATCCCAGCATATTGGGAGGCCGAGGTGGACAGATCACTTGAGGCCAGGAGTTCGAGACCAGCCTGCCCAACACGGTGAAACCGTATCCCTACTAAAATTACAAAAATTATCTGGGCATGGTGGCATGTCCCTGTAATCCCAGCTACTTGTGAGGCTGAGGCAGGAGAATCACTTGAGCCCGAAGGTGGAGGCTGCAGTGAGCTGAGATCACACCACTGCATCCAGCCTGGGCAGCAGAGTGAGACTCTGTTTCAAAGCAGAACAAAACAAAACCTTGTGAGGAAACCCACTGAAGACCATTTGCACCAGCACTCGTCCCAGAAAGCAGGTCTCCAGAGTTGGGTTACTGGATTTGGTCACCCACCTGACAGATAGCAACAGGACTTCATTTCTGGAAGATGGTGAGATAGGGATAAGCCCTGGTCCCTGCAGCCTGGCCATTCTTATGACTCTCACCAAGAGGGGGCTCGGAGCAGAGGCAGGAGGAAGGATGAAGCACAACCTCTGTGGCTTGACAGGTATGAGGACCTGGCTAATAATCCTCCTGGAGCTCACTGATGGAGGTTATTATGCTCAAAGCACAAAGGGAGAAAGCAGCACCCTCAGGCCAGTCAACTGTGAACTGAGGGTGGTATGAAAGCAAGAAGGCCCTTTGGAATTTTCTAGAAGAAATTTCTAGATATGGTCTAGTGGTCTAGAGACCACTGGTCTTATCCCAAGGGCTGGCTTTTCTGAACACCAAGCCTGAGACCTGGTTGTAAGAGTGTTTGAGGTACTGAATTCACAGCTGTGGCAAGATTCCCGTGCTGAAACCAGCACCTTAAGAGGGAAGGGGTAGAAACTTACAACCTTGGCTGGAATGTTAAGGAAGATGAAGTTGAGAACCTCCAATGCCAGGCTTCCCTGAACCCCCAGGGCCTGCAGACATGTCTCCCTTCCCAGGACTCATGCAATGACTCCCCCTGAAGTCTCCAAGATGATTCTCAGCATGGGGAGATTTGCCCTCCTGCCTTGGTTGCTGCTGGAGCAATAGCTAAGATCAAGGCTCACCCAGCAGGGGAAGTAATGATCCTGGTGTGCGTCACTGTGGATGAAGGTGGATGGGATGGTTAAATTGTAGGTATCAACCTGGTTAGAAGATGATGTTCAGTTTTGGGGTCAAATATTGATCTAGACGTTGCTGTGACAGTATTTTGTAGATGTGATTAACGTCTATAATCAATCAACTTTAAGTAAGAGCCTTAAGAGTAAAAATGGAGGATTCCTGGAAAAAGAAGGACTTTAGCCTAAAGCTTGTAACATAGAAATTCTGCGTGAGTCACCAGCCTATCACCCTGTCCTACAAATTTCAGACTTCAGGGCATGAGCTGATTCCTCACAAGAAATCTGTCCATCTATCCATCCATCCAGTTTAGTCGTTCAATATCTGCAGCATCATCAGTGTCTTCTCGTATATCCCCATCCCAAGTTTTAGGACCCCTTTCCTTCCCAATGAATGCCTTCACTTTAACAGCAGACACTCAGAGAGGTTGACAATTCCATATCTGTTATTATTCAACCACTCATGAAATGAGACTGATATATGTATCAGTCAAGTTCTCTGGGTGATCCTGTATTTGATACTATAGAACACTTTCGTCAAACTAATAAGTGTAATGGCATTGACTGGTTGTTCCAATATGTGCTGGACAATGTAGGGAATGAAAATCATGAGCTCCGGGCTTCAAATTCTCAGCTTCAGTACTGCTTATGTGACCTGAAGGTTTCTATGCCTGCCATGAAAGAAACTCATCTCCTGTCACCTCAGAGCTGAGACTGCTGACAATCAAATCCAGAGTCTCATCATGTGAGTGGCTGAAAGATAACACAAATGGAATTCCCAGCCTCACAGGACATCTTATGTTAGAGTGAAGGCATTTGACCGGGAAGGAATGGGATTTGGAAAATTAGAATGGGGACATTCAGGAAGATGCTGACAAAATGGGGATGTTGAGCCCCTAAATTCTGCTGAGTCTTAGCCAACAGCAGCAGCCCCTCCACCACCATCTGGGAGGGTAACTCTGCTGTGACTGAGAAGACTTTAATGGCATTTAAGCTGTCTCGAAAATGCCCCTGATTCTCCTCGGTATACACTCCTACCACCCCTGTGTCCCTCTCTCTGTTGCACTGAGGCCTTTTCCTCAGCTTATCATGATGACCTTGTGAGAATGTAGCTGTTCAAGAGGAAATGTCTTAGACCTGTTTCATGAATGGGTCAGTTGCTCATGCTTGTGCAAGTGAGAAACAGGCCCCAACCCCGGATTCCCTTTGTGGGGCAGTCCTGAAAACAGTGGAGACAGACAGTCCTCTGGTTAATGAGCTGGCATGGAGGGGCCTGGTGGTGGTAAGGTTACAGATGCCCAGTCAGTGCTGATGGTCTGTGTGCTGGGTCATCAGCCTAGGAGAGCAGATTTGGAATACTGAAGATAAGAGGCTGCAGAGGAACATTATGGCTGGAAGTCGGGGTTTGGGTACAGGTGAGTCTGTGTGTCTCCCCTCAGTGCCCACCAGAAAGCACCTCCTGCCAGGGGCCATGCACAGCTCATTAGATGGGCTATGCCCTCCATGTAGGTCTTTGGCCTCTGCCCATGATCACCTCAGGGGTTGCACTATAGGCCCCTGAGCGGCGGCTACACAATGCAGGGGTGGAAGCCAGTGGCTTCCCCTCACCGTGGCCGATCCCTGCACCTGTCTGCAGCACAGACCATCCCAGAGCCTCAGAGTTCCACCATCCTTC
Source organism: Cheracebus regulus (assembly GCA_963574635.1). Taxonomy (NCBI): domain Eukaryota; kingdom Metazoa; phylum Chordata; class Mammalia; order Primates; family Pitheciidae; genus Cheracebus; species Cheracebus regulus. The sequence goes on along the minus strand of CAUYQU010049479.1, from coordinate 122,784 downwards.
AAGGAGCAAACAGCATTCCTGGGTGACCTGGCCCATTTCCACCCCATAGGGCAGCAGACAGTTCCCACTGAGATGGGTTCAGATTTCAGGCTGGCACTTGCCCGTCCTGTGGCACCTGGCAAGCACCTTCCTCCAGGCCCACAGAACATCTAGCATGGCACAAAGGGTTCAGCGGAACACGGCCTGGGACTGAGGACCCACTGGATAGTGAAGGAGGTAAGTGAATGGACTCGTGACTCCTGCTGTCCCTCGAATCCTGGAGCACCCAGAAACATCCTTGGCAGACAGAACTTTGAGATGGCCTCCGCCAGCGTGGGGCCGGTGCCCTGCAGGTGGACCTCACACCTGCCAGCTGCGGTGCACTCCCAGCCAGAGGCCACTGCACGGCACTGTGCCCCTGACTATTAAAATGCAGGAGGCTGAGAATCAAGGGAGGGCCACACCCTTCATCCTAGTAGGAAACGCGGCTCCTGTCCGACAACTTTTGGGTCTGTTTTATTTCAGGTCTGTTCTTTCTTCAGGGGTGTGGCAGGAGAACTTTTCAGCAGGAAACCCAGGAAGAGTTTTACTAAATCCAAAGCTATGGGTGCTGCCTAGTAACTCTGGATTCCTTGTGCCCATTGACAAGAAGGCACAAAAAAAGAACCTGAACAGGCAGGGGAATTATCCCTGATTATCTGAAGGACATAGGGCTGCTGCCATCACTGAGCCAGGGGAAGGCAGCTTCACAGTCAGGGGGCTCACTAGGTGCCTCAGGGGCAGCCCTGCCCAGTGATTTCCGTGAGTGGACAGTGGCAGCCACCAGGGCTCACAGTGACATGGTGACCAGGGGCTCCAAGCCCTCCCGGATGAAGACCTGGTACACCCCGCCCAGAGAAGCCAAAGCAGTGGCTAAGGGAGTGGGGCATGCCCTGCCAGCCATCCCGTGATCTCTGACCCCCAAGCTCTGACAAGCCTCCACCTTGACAAACAGGGACAGGACAGAGCCAGCCCGGGTGTGAGGGGACTCGGCGGGGCCAGGCTGGACTGCAGTGAGCCGGGACCCCTGCTTCCCCACAGTGCACACTTCTGCACAGCAAAGCTGGCTTGCACTGGGGATCTGCAGCCCTCTTCTGCTCTCCTCCCTTCCTCAGGCCTCAGCGATGGATCTGGGGAGCAGTGCTTGCCCCCTTTTCTCCCATCACTGCCTCTGAGATGTGTTCATGCCACTCCCCAGACTCCCAGTGGGACTCGAGCAGCTGCTTTTCTGGGAACAAGGTGACCGGCCGGGGCATCCACATCTTCCTGGTCCTCTGTCTTATTTTTCCTCTTCTCTTTCAGCGTTTCCCAGGATCGCCTCCCAGAGAGGTGGCTCAAACTCAAATCCTTGTCTCAGGGTTTTTTCTCAGGAGAATTCAAAGTAAGAGAGTTCTGCAGGGTGCATTGGAGAATGATTACTCACGAATTCGGTTGCCTGAGGGGTGGGGTGGGGTAATAGGTCGAGAGGGAGGGGTCAGACATCCCACTGATAGAGTGGCCCTGTCCACTGGTCAATGCCTGCTGTTTGTCTCTTGCCCTGACCCTGCTTGTTGATTTCTCTCCCCCATGCCTCAGCACAAAGCCGAGGGGACAGCAGCTGAGTGGGCTCAGGGCACCTCTCAGTAGACAGTAGCTGTGTGGGCTCAGGGCACCTCTGAGTGGACAGCAGGTGAGTGGGCTCAGGGCACCTCTGAGTGGACAGCAGCTGCGTGGGCTCAGGGCACCTCTGAGTGGACAGCAGGTGAGTGGGCTCAGGGCACCTCTCAGTAGACAGTAGCTGTGTGGGCTCAGGGCACCTCTGAGTGGACAGCAGGTGAGTGGGCCCAGGGCTCCTCTTCCATGCCATTCTGCTCCCTCGGCCTGCACAGCAGTGATCGTGCTTTCCCTGCAGACTCTTTGTGGCTGGGACCCACCACCATGCACTCCACCCCTCTCTTCCCTTCTCCCATCCCCCACTCTCACTCCCATGGCCGCTGCCGCCCATCTCCCCAGGGGCCACAGGAAGGACAGATTCTTCACCTGCCTTAGTGCTGTCTCCAGGGGAACCCAAGCCACAGAATACACATCTGTAAAAGTCACAGGAGCCATGATTATCCCCACTCTACATGGAAGAAAATGAGGCATGAGAAGATGGTGGACGGTTAGGGGGAGTGCTGAATGTCTAAAATGCTTTTTAAATGAAAAATGCATCTACGGTTGTTCTCTTCAATGTGACAGAAAGATTTGCTTAGAAGGTGTGAAACTCAAGCAATCAATAACAATCATTTTTCAACTGAATTAACTGGTAATTCATAATAGAATATAAACAAAGCTTATGAATTTGAATAAAACCCTTATTCATGGTTATTTAAGTGAAAAGAAGAAATGGCAAAGTGGTTAAGCCAATTTAGCATTAATTATTTAAAATCAAATGCTAAAATCTTATTCCTTCAATATTGCCCCAAACCAGCCATCATCGCCATCAATCTGATATAATACAAAAACAGCATGCCATGGCCGGCTTTGATTCTGTAGATTTTACAGGAATGCCTTCAGAGATATTTACAGGGATCTGCCACTCGTGGCAAAGTATTCCACCGCTACATGAAACCACGTGAACCTAGAATGGTCCAAAGATCTTCAGCAAAGATGACTAGGTATTTGGTCCAAGCCACTAGATAGAAACAGTGACTTCGTATCCTGAAGAAGGGCTGTTTGCTACATCAAATCCAAACAAGGAGAGGTGAAAGTTCTGTCCAAACACTACACCTCTGAGAATGGGAGAGCATGCGGTCCATGCTTTGTGAGAATTCAGCTTACTTTAGTAACTATCACAACCATTAACATGTGTCCTTATAAATCTGGTTTTGTTTTTGTTTTTGTTTTTTTTGTTTTTTATACTTTAAGTTCTGGGATACATGTGCAGAACCTGCAGGTTTGTTACATAGGTACACATGTGCCATGGTGGTTTGCTGCAGCCATCAACCCATCATTTACACTAGGTATTTCTCCTAATGCTCTCCCTCCCCAGCCCCCCAGCCCCGACAGGTCCTGATATGTGATGTTCCCCTCGCTGTGTCCATGTGTTCTCATTGTTCAACTCCTATTATGAGTGAGAACATGCAGTGTTTGGTTTCCTGTTCTTGTGTTAGTTTGCTGAGAATGATGGTTTCCAGCTTCATCTATGTCCCTGCAAAGGACATGAACTCATCTTTTTTATGGCTGCATAGTATTTCATGGTGTCTATGTGCCACATTTTTATATCCAGTCTATCACTGATGGGCATTTGGGTTGATTCCAAGTCTTTGCTATTGTGAACAGTGCCACAATAAACATTCGTGTGCATGTGTCTTTATGGCAGAATGATTTATAATCCTTTGGATATATACCCAGTAATGGGATTGCTGGGTTAAACGGGTGGTGATTCCTCAAGGATCTAGAACTATAAACCTGGTTTTTTTATTTGTTCATATGCAGCGTTTCCTGTAATCCAGTCTCTTTCTGATCTCTCCTCCCCTCAGCCTTGCCAGCTGGAGCTAACAGGCTCAGATCTAATGCCCGCCCCACCCTCTCCTCCCAATCCTAACCCACGTGGAAACCCACTTCATAGAACCTCCCCCCGTTCATACTCACCTGCTGCCCACCTTCACTACCAAGTCCCCACAGGCTTGCAGCCCACAGCTCAGGATGTCAGCATTACGCCCTGCGTTTTCCTATAGCTTTGTCCGTCTTTTTCTGATCTCTCCAGCAATTCCAGATTCCTTGAGGTGGAGACTAGGTCTCAAGCACAGGGCACAGTTTGAAGCACATGGCAGGTTCTCAAGTAACAAGAGGTGTTGAAGATGAAACCATTATGATGGGAAGCTCTGATTCATCATTCGTGAGCCACAGCGCTCAACGCTTACTCCAGTGCCGACCAATTTTAGAAAGGGATGTGGTTTTCAAAAGCAGAAACTGAAGGAGCAGGCATTAATTCTAAGCATGGAAAGTGGGAGCAGGAATCCCAGCACTTGGGGAGGCCGAGGCGGGCAGATCATCTGATGTCAGGAGTTTGAGACCAGCCTGGCCAAATGATGAAACCTCATCTCTACTGAAAATACAAAAATTAGCCAGGCGTAGGTTAGCATGGGCCTGTAATCCCAGCTACTTGGGATCCTAAGGCATGAGAATCACTTGAACTTGGGAGGTGGAGGTTGCAGTGAGCTGAGATGGTGCCACTGCTCTCCAGCCTCGGTGACAGAGCAAGATTCAGTTTCAAAAAAAAAAAAAGAGAATTCCAAATCATGAGAATGATGATATGAAGTCATTGTTCTTATTGTCCACTTTTGTTGGTTTGGTTTGGTTTTGTTGTTCAGAATTTTAAGTTCTGGGATACATGTGCAGGACATGCAGGTTTGTTACGTAGGTAAAGGTGTGCCATGAGGGACTGCCACACCCATCAACCCGTCACCTAGGTATTAAGCCCCACATGCATTCACTGTTTATCCTGATGCTCTCCCTCCCCTCAATATCCTGAGAGGCCCCAGTGTGTGATGTTCCCCTCCCTGTGTCCACGTGTTCTCACTGTTCAGCTCCCACTTACAAGTGAGAAGATGCAGTGTATGGTTTTCTGACCCTGTGTTAGTTTGCTGAGGATAATGGCTTCCAGCTTTATCCACGTCCCTCCAAAGGACATGATCTTATTCCTTTTCATGGCTGCATAGTATTCCATGGTGTACATGTACCACATCTTTATCCAGTCTATCATTGATGGGCATTTGGATTGATTCCATGTCTTTGCTATTGTGAATAGTGCTGCAGTGAACATACACGTGCAAGTATCTTTACAATAGGATTGCTTACATTCCTTTGGGCATATACCCAGTAATGAGATTTCCAAATGGGATTTCTACTTCCAGGTATTTCAGGAATGGCCATGCTGTCTTCCACAGTGATTGAACTAATTTACATCTCTCCTATTGTTCTGCATCTCGTACACAGCGTGTCTGGGTAACTGGCTTCATGTTGCTCTTTGGAAAGAGCTGTGTGGGTGTTGCAAATACACTAACAGTGTTGAGGCTATTCTTTACTTATTCCAAACCTTATGCCTTTGGTTTTTCTGGTCAAATTAAATCTGAGATTTGTTTATTTATTAAATGGTAGTCATTTAGGTACTATGTAACATTTACTTTTGTTTTGTTGTAAGTAATAAAATGCCTGAACTAATGTGGCTTTAACACTAAGGGTGCATAACTGTTTCATATAACAAAATGCTCAGAGCCGAGACAGGAGCTGAAGCAGCAGCTAAATGCTATCAATGTCCTTAGATGCTCTTGGTTTTTGCCTCATGATCACAAAGTAACAGCCACAGCTCCAGACATCACACCCTCAAACAATATCTCCAAGGCAGGAAAAGAGGCCAAGAGTTCCCAAATTTTCTTCTTTTTTATGGAGAAGGCCTTTCCTGTCAGACTTTCCTCAGGGACCACTGGCCACAATCAGGTCATTTGCCCTCCTCAAAGACAAAAAGGGGCAGAGGGGAACAAAATTCGTAGAACTGTCATTGACTAGTCATAGCTTGCTCCTTGGGACCGGAGGCTCATTATCTTTAAATACATTATCACTCCCTCCCCACACTGGTGCAAAACAACAGTACCAACAGGAAGAAAGGAGATGGCTCCTAGACATGCGGCCAAGAACACCTGCTGCAGGTGCTCCTGATCCTGACGCATGTGGAATGGCACTTTACGGTGACTTTGATTTGTGTTTTCCTAATGATTAGTGATGTTGAGTATATGCTTGTGGGCCATTTGTAAATCTTCCTTGGAGAAATGTCTACTCAGATCTTTTGCTCATTTTAATCAGGTTGCTTGGCTTTGATGTTAATAACACCAATTTCTTAACATGCATCAATAATCTAAGCCTGGGCATGGTGGCTCATGTTTATAATCCCAGGACTTTGGGAGGCCGAGAAGGGAGAAGTGCTTGTGGCCAGGAGCTTGAGATCAACCTGGGCAACATAGCAAGATCCCATCTCTACAAAAAATAAAAAATTAGCTGGGCATGGTGGTGTATGCCTGTAGTTTTAGCTATTTGGTGAGGGAATTAATTAAGCCTAGGAGGTTGAGGCTGCAGTGAGCCATGATCACACCACTACACTCCAGCCTGGGTGACGGAGCAAGACCCTGTCTCAAATAAAGAAAATTTTTAAAAAGGATATACAATAACATTTCAAACATTCACTGATATGGGTTGGATGGTCATTCCCTCCAAATTTCATGCTGGAGATGAAGCTTGGGAGAAGGTGTCTGGGTCATGGGGGCTTATCCCTCATGAATGGACTGGTGCCCTCCTCACAGTAATGAGTGAGTTCGCATTCTGAGTTCATGTGAGATCTGGTTGTTTAAAAGGGTGTGGCACCGGGCTGGGGACGGTGGCTTACGCCTGTAATCCCAGCACTTTGGGAGGCTGACATGGGTGGATCACTTGATGTCTGGAGTACAAGACCAGCCTGACCAACATGGAGGAACCCTGTTTCTACTAAAAATATAAAATCAGCTCATTGTCTTTAAACTCATTATCACCCCCTCCCCACACTGGTGCACACAGGGTGGCACATGCCTGTAATCCCAGCTACTCGGGAAGCTGAGGCAGGAGAATCACTTGAACCTGGGAGGCAGAGGTTGTGGTGAACCAAGATGGTGCCATTGCACTCCAGTCTGGGCAACACGAGCAAAACTCCATCTAAAAAAAAAAAAAAAGAGTGTGGCACCTCCCCCACTCTTCTTTCTTGTTCCCGCTCTTATCCGGTGAGAAGCCGACTCCCCCTTCACCTTCTGCCATGACTGAAAGCTCCCTGAGCCTCCCCAGAAGCTGAGCAGTCACTGGCGCCATGCTTCCTGTATGGGCTGCAGAGCCCTGAGCTGATCAAACTTCTTTTCTCCATGAATCACCCAGACTTAGGTATTTCCATGCAGAAATGCAAGAACAGACTAACATCCAGTCATAAAAGATTTTTATTTTAAAAACTATCAAAAATATCTTAGATATGAATTATGAAACTTACCTTTATCCATTGAGAATTGTGTAACTTCAGGCAAGTCTCCATGAGGTAACTTAGCATTCAGTCTATTAAACCCTTGTATATAAGACTAAATTTGTTAAAGCAGCAACATAGTCATGACATAACAATGATATTATGACTTAAGTCACCTGTCCTGGCTTCTCAAGAAGCATATTTTCTAAAACAAAACCAGGCAGGCTTTTCCCCAGTCACCCTAATGATGGTGTTTCTCATCGTTCATCTTTTCCCACTGGCATGGCCGGTCTGTGCCATTTCACACAGCCTGCCTCCAGGCTGGTTATGTGAGCTGCCCACGCTCACCCAGCTAATAAACAGCAGGGTGGACACTTGGACCCCGGGTATCTAGACTGTGAGTTCCCCTGCGCTTCAACTGTATGGCCACACTCAAAACACACATCATTCCTACCCCTCCCTCCCAATGCACTAAGTGCTGCCCAGGCCAACGCACTGGCCAGGCTTCTGTGGAGAAAAAGGCCAACAAGACGCCTATGGAGGGAGAGGGGTGGAGAGAGAGATACTAAAGAATTGTCTCAGGAGATCCTGGAGGCTGAGCAGGTCCGAAATCAGTGGGGTGGGTGACAAGCCGCAGACCCAGGGGAGACTGAGGTTCAAATCCAAGTGCCATCTGCCACAGAATTCTGGCAGGTCAGGGGAGGTCAGCCTTTATTCTCTTCTGGCCCTCAACTGCTTGGATAAGACCTGCCCACATGAGGAAGGGAGACCCACTTTACTCAAAGTGCACAGATTTATATTTAAATCTCATCTGAAAACCCCTCAGAGCAACATCCAGAATAATGGAATAACAGTGTTCAAAAGTAAGACGTTGCCTTTGCTTAAGGAGATACGCTGTGTAGGCACCCTCACACACACACAAGCACGCCACCCAATTCCCGAAATATGAGGATTTCCTGGCACCAATTTTAAAACTCTTTTATGAAATTATGGTAATATCAGATAATAGCTTTGTGTGTTTGCTTTAAAATCCTTATTAACCAAATTGAAATTTACGGACCTCTGTCATTCTCCACAATGCTGAGAACATTAATGGTCTGTGAAATTCAAAAATAGTCAAGAAACTCAATATTCTGCAAGAACTCTGCAGGGAAAAAATGTCTGCACTCCAGCTTTTAAGCCGAGTTATTCATGAACTTCATTCCAAAACGACATACAGAATTCACACCAGGTATCAGGCGCTGTCCAAGGTATTCATTAAAAAACAGTGGAAAACAAACCAAAACAAAACAAATAGCCCAGCCCTGCTGGGCAGTGCAGGCTGTGTGAGTGGGAGGGGACAATAAGGAAATAAATGTGTAACAGATGATGACCGGGGCTGCAGAGAGTAGAGGGAGAAGGGAAGAGGGGAGGGTTTCACATGAGGGTCCCAAGAAGCTATCTTGTAAGATGCTGTTCACGGAGCTCGCCCATCCCAATGAGGACACAGACAGCCACCCCTGGAGGGGCACTTAGGATTGGAGAGTAGATATTAGGTTGGTGAAAAATAATGGCAAAACTGCAACTGCCTTTGCACCAACCTAATAGGAGAGCAGATGTAATACTCAAAGGCCCAGTTAAAGGAAGAGCTGATGTAGCTTGGAGTGAAATGAAACACTGTTCATTTTAGCTCATTTAGACTAGACTATGCAAATAAATTCGACTTAACAAATAAAAACTTGTCTACCTACCAGAACCTAAGCCACGACGTGACCTCCATACCACAGCCAGCGTCCCGGATCACTATTAATTATCCTGCCTTATTTAAGGGAAGTGAAGGCTTTCCTACATCACGTGTATTTTTCCTCCTCAGAAGATGCAGCATTTTGTCATCTTGCTCCTGATCACCAGGCTGTCAGAGCAAAATCAGAGCTCATCTTGAAAGTATATTTCGGAAAAAAAGAGACATTAATCTATGCCGTCTCCTTATTTTCTTGTGTGTGCCCCCATTGACATAGACCCTTGGTCCCACCATTGGTACAATGTATTCATGTAAACGGTAATTGCAATGGGATTGCCAGAATTTGGAGACTATGTCTTCAAACTGCCACGAACATACTCAGCTAGGTACTAGCTCATAGTCTATTCATTAATCTATTTGCTTGTAAAAGATTACTTCTCAAGGACAGCATTGGATTTAGTATAAATAAATCCTTATTTTAAAAGACTCAAAATCAGAAAACGGGCAGTGATCAGATTGAGCTAAATATTTATTCACCTATAAAACGTGTTCATGAAAAGATGTCTGTCAATGCCTGTTAGAAATACAATATCCAAAAGACCATGTAAACAGACAATAATTGTCAGTCAGTATTTAGCAGTCCCCTAGCACCAACTGTTTTAAATTTATTTTTTGTAAATGTTAACAGAATGCCACAAATCGTTAAATACCTTTCTTAAAACTTTTTTTTTTAAACAAATATGGAACGCTTCACGAATTTGCGTGTCATCCTTGTGCAGGGGCCATGCTAATCTTCTCTGTATCGTTCCAATTTTAGTATATGTGCTGCCGAAGCGAGCACCCTTTCTTAAAACTTTTAAGCTGCTTTCATCTTAGATTTGAAACATGAAATCATATTTGTGCTTTTTTCTTTTAGAAGAAAATATTTACTTTTGATTGTAGGGCAAATTATCAACACATTACCCATATCACCCGACAGATTCAAGAAAGGATAGGCCAAGGTTTCTTTAATTAATTTTTTTTTTTTTTTAAAAAAAGCCCTGACTGCTTTTGGTTCAATCGTGCAATCTCTTGTCTGTAGCCACACTGTTTCTATCCCTTTTGCCTTATTATTAATATTTAATCAATCATTATTAAATAGGTCCCACCAGAGTGCTACTAAGAGTCAGGTGCCATCCTTGGTGTTTGGTTTATTTTTTTTTTCTAATTCTCTTATTATCCCTACAGGCTGACTTATTTTTATGTCACAGATAAGACAAAGTCAAAGGAAAATGACCATGTTTCTGAACTTCGCCCCGCTAATAAGCAGCTGAGCTGAATTCAAACCCATGTCTGGCTCCACAGCCCAAGCTCTTTATCCAGGAATTATGTTCTATTACATTTGGAAATATAAAACCAGGCCAGGTGGGTGGCTCACGCCTGCAATCCCAGCACTTTGAGAGGCTGAGACAGGTGCATCATTTGAGATGAGGAGTTCTAGACCAGCCTAGCCAATATGGTAAAACCCCATCTGTACTAAAAATACAAAGATTAGCCATGTGTGGTGGCATGTGCCTGCAGCTCCAGCTACTCGGGAGGCTGAGGCAGGAGAATTGCTTGAACCCAGGAAGTGGAGGTTGTAGTGAGAAAAGATCGTGTCACTGCACTCCAGCCTGGGCAACAGAGTGAGACTCCATCTCAAAATCAAATAAACAAACAAAAGAGAACTACAAAACTGACTGCATATCAGGAGGTCCTTAAGAATAACAATAGAAGGGGCTGTAACGCAGCACATGGCCCACGAGCCAGGGAGGCACCGTCCTGCGACCCCTGAGCCTTGGGACCAGGACAAATCAGCAGATGGAGTCTCTCTGTGTCCTTGTCCAGTGCGAGTGCAAACATTACTAGCACTTTCCTCATGAGGTTATTAGGGTGATTACGTAAATCAGAACTGCTAAAGGGCTTGGCATGGTGCCTGGGACACAGCACAGCACTAACAAAAACATTTCAGTAAAACGAGATGTCAGTAGGAAAGGCCATGCTCACACTGGGATCATGTTGCCAAGACGCAGTGTCTCCCAGTACGATGCTTCTTTAGGAGAAGATACCCAAACTGACCAATGTGGTTCTGAATTAGGTCGTATCAGGATCTGCCCAGGACTTGCTGGATGTAATTTGCAAAGGTCACCAGCTTGGGAGAATAAGAGGTTGCTTGTGGACATTCCTTTCCCATCTATAATAGATGAAGCTTCTTGTGCCTAAGTGAACCCACGGATCTCTTGGGAAAGGAGACTTCAAGGATATAAATTCCCTTCTGGATCAAGCATAACTGATTTTTAGAAAAAGGTCTCAATGTCTAAATGTCAAACATTCATGGCAGTCTTGTTCAACAAAGTAGAAGCTGAGATACAGTGGAGAGATATCGTTGGAAGTGTCTCTTTATTGCTATATTATTTTAAATAGTTTTATTTTAGCAAGAAAATTTGAGGAAACTGAAGCAGTCAAATGAGTCAAAACGCCCCATTCCTCTGAAGATTGGGAAATCCATGATTCAGGAAAGATGGTGACCATGATGATTCTCTAGTGGTTTGGGTTGAGCAGTCAATTCCATTTCTCACCGTGATTAAAATAGCTAAAGCTGACAATCTCAACTTGCCCTTCTAAAAAAGTAAAACAGTCCAAAATTAATAAACATGCACAGCAACATTCCAGCATCCTTCATGATAACATTGAAGCCTGACCCCTCCTTAACAGTAACACTGATTGCTCCTAAGACTTGGAATGTCTTGTGTGTGTGTGTGTGTGTAAGTTTGAGTCAAGTCATCCATTCACAAATCTTTAGGGGACTTTTCCTTTCCTTCCACCTTAGTATTTATGGGCCTAATTTATCTATAAATGTAGGGGCCTCATGTTCAGAGAGACCTCCTAGCACTGAAGGATGTTCATCAGGATTCGGCATCATCTTACGGAGCTCATTCAAAGAGTTCGGAGTCATCATTAATTCTTTACATCTCCAAACCGAACATCATCTTTGTTAGATGAAGAGAAACACTTAGGACCGAGTGATGACGGTCACGAAACATTAAGCCGTATCCTTATGTATTAGTCTGCTCTCACTCTCCTAATAAAGACGAACCCAGAACTGGGCAGTGTTGCATGTGGCTGGGGAGTCCTCACAATCATGGCAGAACGCAAATGAGGAGCAAAGTCATGTCTTGCCTGGCGGAGGGCAAGAGAGCACGTGCAAGGGAACTGTCCTTTATAAACCCATCAGATCTCGTGAGACTTACTGTCACGAGAATAGCACGGGGAAAAACTCGCCCCTGTTATTCAATTACCTCCCACAGGGTCCCTCCCATGACGTGTGGGGATTATTACAATTCAAGGTGAGATTTGTGTAGGGACACAGCTGACACACCTTATGTACCACAACACCCTCAGCCAGCACTCTTAAAGACCGATTTCTTAAGGTGATTTTTAACCTGATGTTTTATATTCTTTGACATCACATCCTTCACTGCCAGGTAATGTCAACCCTGTATTTTTAAAGCAAGTCATTTACGTCAAGCTTCATGAAAACAACAGCTATAATGGAACAATTGTTTTCTAGTACTCAATAGAATGTGAGCTGTAAAGATATTAAGCAGATTCTGATCCCATCCCCTCTGTTTCTCTCAGTGAAGGATCAGTGAGAACCCTTTTCTTAGGATCAGCCAGGAATGCTCTCTCCTGATGACACTTTTGTCTAAGTCCCACTTAATTCTCAGACTTCCTCTACCCTGAAATATCTGCTTCTCCTTTCAAGATCTTTATTTCAAAATTCAATTGTTGCTTATAAACTTATTCAAGGTTGTGGTCTGCATATCCAGGGATGAATGCTGAGCTGTATGACTCCCCTGCAGGTCCTAGGTAATTCTGGAATTATGCTTCTCTAACCTGGGCATACATGTCCTGTGTTCTCTGTGGAGGGCTTGCTTTCATCTCTCTACCATGGCAATGAGGGTGGCGTTTTAGGCTCACTGTTACCAGGAAATCACTTTCCACCTAGAAGAGAAACTGAAAATGAATCCTTCATTTGAGTAGCACCATCATGTGCCTTCTGTGATAACATTAGACTCCTCTGTCTCCCTCTTTCATACACACACATTCACACACACACACACACACACACACACACACACACACACTCACACCAGTACTACCAGAAACACTTAATCATTTCAAGTTCAATGTCACACGGGTTAAACATGATTAGAAAACATTAAGACTCCATGATTATCTTTACATATTGGCTGACCAGATGTATAATGGGAAGCATTGGGTGGAGGATTTTATGTGACATTATTGCCTTAGCATTATAAAAGAGAGTTTCAACCTACACCATGATGGATAACTACTTGCTTTTTAATAGTGCAACACCATCTGTGCAGGGAAATGGTCCACTTCAGAGGGACATTTTTCAGCAAATTTAAAATGCAAGATTCTGAAGAAAAACATTGTTCTGCATTTACCAATGACTGATGAGTGCATTCATTATAATGAAGCCGTGGCTGTGAAAGGTACTTCCTGCTAAAGGAAAATATTTTGTATGAATACATTATCTCATAAACACTTAAGCAATAATGACCCATTTTGTTCCCAAAGCAAATATCTTGATGTGTAAGATACAGAGTTACACCATCTCTAGCCTTATATGTTTCCATTTGAATCTGATAGTTTAAAGGTACCCATGATTCACAGCATACAGAATGTGTGACATATATTCTTCTGGTTTGGTTTGCACATATTTCCCTTCTAAAGAAAGGAATACTTGTTGGAGAAATACCTTAAAATGGACGTTTTATTATTATTTAGGCATGGTGACGCCAACAAATCAGGAAACAACCATCATTGAAAAGGTGGGTTGAGCCTGGCATGGGGTACCTGGGTGGGTCAGGAGGCAGAAGGGGTTGGGGGGAAACAGGGGCCAGAGCCTCTATTGTGGTGTCCCTGGGAAGGGACGGTGAGGAAGGGTGACGGACTCGGGGTTGGCTGGCTTGAATCAGTCTGGAGGCTCCGGACACAGTAGCTATTCCTAGTTGCCTGGTACCTGGCCCTGAGGTGCAGGGCAGGTAGATGGCAGCCCTGGAGTGCAAGAGCCCAGTGAAAGAGGTGGTTGGGGTTATTGTCTCTGGATTGGTTGGTTTGCTGAAAGGTGAGTTGTTTGCTCTCCAGGAATGAGTAATCCTGGGAGGAGTGTCCCTTTAGGGTCCGCAGACCCCAAGATGTCAAAGCATCACAATAAAATAGTGCATTTAGTACAACAAGGATGAGCACATGAGCTGGTGTCGATGGTGGTCACATCCCTTCAGAGCCTTGGTTAATAAGTCTTCAAGAAAGAAGGAGTAAATGGACTTTAGTGAACCGTAAATATGTGTGAACAATACACAAGCTCATAGCTAGGGAGATACAGGAGGAGGAAAATACGGAAAAACAGCAATTCAGGAGAGTGGAGGTGTTCCTCGTAATGCGACAGTCTAGGATCTTTCAGGCTCAGGAATATCTACTGGTAACAGTAGCCACAAACACCAAATATGGAAAATTAAAAATATATTTTTTCTTTACCATTTCATAAGAATAAAAGAAGTAAAGGTAGGTCATGAATAAAAGATTGGCAACCATATACCCTGTTTAAATAGAGATAAGCCTGAAATTATGGTTTGCCAGCTTAGAGTCATAATTTGTGTCCAGAGTCCACGATGTACCTACTTGGGGGTGGAAGGGGCGCAAGGACCTGGCCCTGTAACCAGGGAGCATGCAGACTTCCATCCTGGCCCCTCAGTACCACCACGTGACCACTTGAAAGCCATTCACCCCACTGAGCCTCAGCAATAACATGTGGGCCCAAAAGTTCAACCTCTTAAGACCCTTACGAGGCTTAAATGAGATCATGCACATAAATCCTGCAGAGCGTGCCTTGCACCCAGAATGCACCCCCAAAAGCTCCAGCTCTGTTTATATGACAAAAACGTAATCCCAACATCCTCACAAAATTACTATTGTCCTTTTAACTATAAACCTAATACATTTCTCAGGTGATAAGAAGATTAACTTAGCAAGCAAGGAGTCATGGTAAAGGCTAATGGACCAGCCCAAAGTCAAAGTCAGTGGGGCTACCAGACATGAACCCCCAAGGAGAGGAGCAGTTACAATGTGTATGCCACTGTGCAAGTCATTTTACACACGGTTAATTCAACAAGCTGGTTACTGGGGAAGGAAATCTAGATGCTTCTAAAAACCAAAACACAACCACACATAAAAAGTGAAAGATGGCACCAGAAATCATCTGTGTATTGGCTGCTGATATGGTCTGGCTGTGTCCCCACCCAAATCTTATCTTGGATTGTAGCTCTCATAATTTCCACGTGTTGTGGAAGGAACCGGTGGGAGATAATTCAATCATGGGGACAATTTCCCCCATGCTGTTCTCCTGGTAGTTAATAAGTCTCATGAGCTCAGATGGTTTGATAAGGGGCTTCCTTCCCCTTTCATTTGACTCTCATTCTCTCTTGTCTCCCACCATGTAAGATGTGCCTTTAGCCTTCCACCATGATTGGGAGGCCTCCTCAGCCACATGGAACCATGAGTCCATGGAACCTCTTTCTCTTTACGTTACCCAGCCTCAGGTATGTCTTTATCAGCAGCGTGAAAATGGACTAATACAGCTGCCTAAATGTAAAGATGTATTTACTAGTCTTTATAGAGACATAGAAATAAATTCTAATTAGCTAAAAGAAATTCTGCTCATTCATGAAGTCAAAGAAATTCTCCAGTTCTCTGAGGACCGTGACCCAGGATGAATTGTTCCTTTTCATGATAATTGTCTAACATTGGCTATTTTATATTAATATAAGATACATGTTTAACATTTTAAATCTCCAACTCAGGGTGCATCTTACAACAGAGGCTTCTTTCTTTCTGAGTGGTACATAAAATAGTGGTGTGTCAAAGTAGATAGAATTTAAGATTCAATTAAAAGCTGTTTTACTGGCATAACCCATAAATAAACAAAGCCAAATGAAACATAATACAAAGTAAATTGAAACTGCAGCCAAATTTTCTTGGAAAGCTATTATTGTCATAGGTTTAAAAAGGATATGATCCAATTTAAAAAAAAAAGAGGAACAAAATAGGAGAACTTATGTGATGACATGATATAAACACTAAAATAACTAAGGGAATGTGGTGTTGGAGAAAAGATAGACATATGGATCAATGGTAGACAGCACAGGAGTAGACTCATACTTAAGTCGGTCAGGTTTTTTTTGTTTTTGTTTTTTTTTAAGATGGGGTTTCCCTATGATGGCCAAGCTGGTCTTGAACTCCTGACTTCAGGTGATTCACCCACCTTGGCCTCCCAAAGTGCTGGGATTACAGGCGTGAGCCACCACGCCCAGCCAAGTCAAGTCAGTTTTTTAACAGAGATGCAAAGGCATTTGATTTTAAAAAAAGGATAGTCATTTCAACAAATCGTTCTGGAACATGGTAGCATGTGCATTGAAGAAAAAGAAGAAAGATAGAAAGAAAGAAAGAAAGAGAAAGAAGAAAGAAAGAAAGAAAGAAAGAAAGAAAGAAAGAAAGAAAGAAAGAAAGAAAGGAAAGGTAGGAAGGAAAGAAAGAGAAAAAAGAGAAAGAAAGGAAGGAAGAAAGAAAGAAAGAAAAAGAAAGAAGAAAGAAAAGTGCTCACACCTGTAATCCCAGCACTTTGGGAGGCCAAAGCAGGAGGATCAGTTGAGACCAGGAGTTTGAGACCAGACTGGGCAACATGGCTAGACCCTGTCTCTACAAAAAAATGAAAAAATCAGTCGGATGTGGTAGCATGTGCCTGTAGTCCCAGCTGCTCAGGAGGCTGAGGTAGGAGAATTGCTTGAGCCTGGGAGGTTGAGGCTACAGTGAGTGAGCCATGGATGTGCCACTACAATCCAGCCTGGGTGACAGAGGGTGACTCTGTCTCAGAAAAAAGAGAGAGAGAGAAAGAGAGGAGAGGGGAGAGGAGGGGTAGGGGAGGGGAGGAGAGGAGAGGGGAGGGGAGAGGAGAGGGGAGTAGAGGGGAGGGGAGAAGAGAGGGGAGGAGAAAGGAAGGAAGGAAGGAGACAGAGAGAGAGAAGCTAACCCTTATATACAAAAATTAACTATTAAATTGGGTTAGGCAAAAACTTTTAAAATATGACACCCAAAACACCATCATAATTTTTTATATTAAATTTAATTTCATCAAAATTCAAAAATGTTTTAAATCTTCAGTCTAAAGACTGGGGGGAATTAATTGAAAAACACATCTGACAAAGAAATCCTATCTACAATTTACAAACTAGGCTTATTTTCAATCCTAGGAAAACAAACATTCTAAGTAAAAAACGGGCCAGCGATTTGGACAGACACTTCTCTATAGAAGCCACACAGATGGCAATAAGCACATGGAAACGTGCTGAAGATCAGCGTAAGTAAGGAGGCGCAACTGAGAGCCAGGGTGAGACACCACTACATGCACACACGTCTCCAAAAGGGACCCTACCCAGTGCTGGTGAGAGTGTAAAACACCCGGAGCTCTCAGAGGCTGCTGGTGGAAATGTGAAATAGTGCAAGTGTGGAAATCAGTTTGACCATTTCCTTAAAAATTAAAAATATACCTTCCAAATAACGCCATCACTTCCCTCCTAGATATTTCTGTAAAAGAAATGACAGACCCGAGCACAGTGGCATGTGCCTGTAATCCCAGTGCTTTGGGAGACCAAGGCAGGAGTTTCACTTGAGCCCAGGAGTTCAAGACCAGCCTGAGCAACAGAGTAAGATCCTCTCTCTACAAAAAGTTTTTTGAACAATTATCTAGGCAGGGTGGCATGTGTCTGTAGTCCCAGTTACTAGGGACGTGGAGGTTGGAGGACCACGTGAGCCTGGGAGGGCTGCTTGAGCCCAGGAGGTCAGGCAGCAGTGAGCCATAATTGCACCACTGCATTCTAGCCTGAGCAGCAGAGCAAGACCCTGTCTCTAAAAAAAGAGAGAAAACAAAGACGACAACAGAAATGATAGTCTATTTCTACACACATGCTTGCACACCAAACTTTACTGTAGCTTTATTTCTGACAACTAGCTCCTAGAAACGACCCAGATATCTCCAGCAACTCAATGGCTAAACCAATTAGCATGTATCGGTGCAATGGTGGACAGCTCGCCAATGAACAGACAGCGGCTGCTGATGGTGCCCTGTGTTGCTGAATCTCAAACACATCACGCTGAGCAGAAGAGCTGGCAGCAGAACAGCCGGCACTGTATGATTTCACGTTGTACGATTCAAGAAAATGCAGACATGTCTGTGGTGACTGGAAGCAGCTCTTCCTGGCGAGGGGCTCAGGGAGAGCGAGCACAGGAGAAGTCTGGGTGACGGGAGGCTTGTTTTTCTGACTGTGGTCTAAGTCTCGCTGGTGTGGAGCTAAGTCAGAACTCCTCACCGTGTAGGTTTTAAATATGTGCAGTCTACTGTGCACCAGTGACGCTGCAATAAAGCTCTAAGCCAGGACAAAAAGAATATTAATACAATAGCAAGAAATCAAAGACTTGTTGTCCTATTGGGGGCTCAAAAATGTACAATAATCTCTTTAGATTTGAAGGTAGACAGATTCATGCTAAAATCCTGAGCTCTGAGGTACTTCCTCCAATCTCCATGTCCTAAAGGAGAATGCATTCTTATCATAAATTGGTTATGACTTATTTTAAATCCATATTGCATGTCAGAAACCACATTTCATTGAAAGTGATCAAAGCCACCTTATGTAACGGGCACCTGTAAACAGCTACAGGTTTGGAAGAGAACATTTCTGGGAAAATATCCAAATCTATTCTTGGTGGGAATGATTCACTCTCAATGTTTTAATCAGGAAAGCAGCATCACCTTTGAGAGAGCAGCTTAGGCCTCTGGCATCCTTTACAGGTTTTGTGAGGCTCTGGGGCCATCGTGTGGTGAGGAACAGGAGCACAGATTCAGGAGGCTGGCACCCACCTGCCAGAGAAGGAAGGGGAGAAAGGTGTCACAGGCTGTCGGGGACTATAGTTATGTAAAGATTGAGGTCTTTTAAAAAAAGCTTAGGATACTCCATAATCGATAATACAGAAGCGATTAAAGTGTTTCTCCAATTTTACTATGCAGAAGAATTACCAAGTCCTGTTTGAGTGAAGTTTGTGGCTCAGGGGTCTGAGGGAGCCTTCCTTTCTGCCTCTCTCATGCCCCGCTCAGAATGCCCAGTGCAGATCACAGGCAGGCTCTGGGCAGGAAAGGCTTAGAAGGTGGGGAAGAGAGACAAACACCAGTTCCCAAGGGCTGAAGTTAGTATCCTGTGCCGAACCTCCAGCATCCTGGCACTGTGTCCCACGCATGCACAGCCCCAGCCTTCCAGGTTGCGGTGAGACACGGGGTCCCCATGAGCACGAGGGCGGCTGAGGCTTCCACAGAGGCTGAGCTGGCTGGGGACTCCCGGCACTCCTCACAGTCATGGCAAGGAGCTTACCAGACTCTTCCAAAATTAAACAAGTTCCAAGTCAGCAAGGCCAGGATTTCTGCTTTTCTCAAAACAGTGTCATTAGAGTCATGGTAACATGTCTATAAAACTTATTTAACCAAAATTGCTTTTCAGGCCTGGCGTGGTGGCTCATGTCTGTGATCCCAGCACTTTGGGAGGCTGAGGCAGAAGGATTACTTGAGCGCAGAAGTTTGAGACCAGCCTGGGCAACACAGTGAGACCTTGTCTCTACTAAAAATAAAAATAAAATAGCTGCGTATGGTGGTGCATGCCTGTAATCCCAGCTGCTCAGGAGGCTAAGGAAGGAGGATCTCATGAGCCCAAGAGATTGAGGATGCAATGGGCTGCAATGACACCACTGCACTCCAGCCTGGGCAACAGAGTGAGATTCTGTCTCAAAAAAATAAAAAGAATTTTTTCTATATGTATATATTTTCTTTTTCTTATTTTTGAAACAGAATCTCACTCTTGCCCAGGCTGGAGCGCAGTGGTGCCATCTCAGCTCACTACAACCTCCGCCTCCCAGGTTCAAGTGATTCTCCTGCCTCAGCCTCCCAAGTAGCTGGAACTACAGGCACGCACCACCACACCTGCCTAATTTTTGTATTTTTGGTAGAGACATGGTTTCGCCATGTTGGCCAGGCTGGTCTCGAACTCCTGACCTCAGGTGATCTGCCCGCCTGAGCCTCCCAAAGGGCTGGGATTACAGGTGTGAGTCACTGTGTCCAGCCTCTAAATGTATATATTTTCTAAAATCCAAATTTGTCTAGCTAGCTAGGGAATGCAGCAAAGGAAAGGTGTCTAGACCCCTGTTTGCTCCGATACAATAAACATGGAAATTTCAGCTAACACTGATTGAGGAAGCTCCATGTTTGAGGCAGGATACAGGGGCAATGGGATCCCTACCGAACATCGTGCAAAGAAAGACAGCTCCCATCCTCAAAAAGACTGGCATTGTTGTGGGGTAAAGTCTATTCAAAATGCCTTGTGGATGAATCTGGCATTCCCCTTATGAGCACAGTGCCATGTCCGCCCTGCTGTTTGTCTTACTAATGGACCATTTGGTATCTGGTCCCAGTCTAAAGAAGTAAACAAAGTAACAGGGAGGCATCCTCCTGACAACAAAGAAAGGTGGAAAGGAGGGAGGGAGGGGGGAGAAAGAGCTAGAGAGACAGAGAGAAAACAGATGGATCATTTCCCCAATCAGCAAGGAACTTTCAAAATATTTTTAATATCTTCTTTTAAATCTGATTCACTCAAACTGTTTTTTAAAACCATGAATCACACAAAGAAATGAATCTAATTTGACCCCCACACAGGCTGAAATCAGTTTCACAAAGCAGTAATGACTCTTATAAATGTGATGCATTCAGATATTTTTTGTTCTATTTAGTGGCATTAAACAAAAAGTGCTGGTCACTGCCTTGCAGTGAGACTGGCACAGCCCACTGAGTAACTCGGGGGTACTTGTCACCCCCAGATGCTTGGCCCCCAGCTCCCAGGACCTCCTCTGTAGGAAGCAAGCTGTCTGAGGCTATTTTAAGTGCTTTCCTTCCTCCTGCAGGAATTGGAATCTGCCCAGCTGAGCCCCAGACGCTGGAGTGGTCCTGGGGGTCAGTCAGCCCCGAACCACCCTCTGGCTCCTCTTCTGGCCATACAAGGAAGTCCTGTGCTGGGATGACTAAGCAGCTGACTGGGGAAGGGCAGCCCAGGAAGGGGGGGCAGCGCTGGGCTCTCCTGCCCACATCAGCCCCTGCGGACTTGAAGGTGTCCTGTGGTGAAAAGTCCCAGGCCTCCACCCAGGGAGCACTTGACCTCTCTGCTCCCTGAGAAAAGTGAAGTGATCCTCAAGGTCTAAAGGTGGAGGTGGAGGCGCGACCGCACACTGACATCAGCCCCTAAGTTCTGGTCCTGCACACAGAAAGCAGGTCTGTCCTGGCTTCCCAGAGGCTACCAGTGGGGCAGGGAGATCTGGCCTGACCTTCCCAGCAGTGCCTGCCTCAGTGGAGAAACCCCAGCTTCCCGGCATCAGGACACACACTCTCACCTTCTGTGGTTCCCATTGACCTCACCGCAAAATCCACAGTAGAAACTCACAGACTCCTGCCTGAGGAGGCACCTGCCTAGCTCTCTCACCTGCTCCCCCACCTGCTCTCTCACCTGTTGTCTACACCTGCTCCCACACCTGCTGTCTACACCTGTTCCCACACCTGCTCCCACACCTGCTGTCTACACCTGTTCCCATACCTGCTCTCTCACCTGATGTCTACACCTGCTCCCCTCACCTGTTGTCTACACCTGTTCCCCTCACTTGCTCTCTCTCACCTGCTGTCTACACCTGTTCTCCTCACCTGATCTCTCACCTGCTGTCTACACCTGTTCTCCTCACCTGATCTCTCACCTGCTGTCTACACCTGTTCCCCTCACCTGATCTCTCACCTGCTGTCTACACCTGCCCCCCCTACCTGCTTTCTTTCCTGCTGTCTACACCATTTTCTGCTCTGGCTGCCCCCATGCATCCAGCTCCCCACACCCTTCTTGGACACCACCCAGGGCTACCCAGCTCCCTCACACAACTCTGCCCCCTCCCACTCATGTCCTGCTTTCTTGATGGGTCCTCTCAGAGGAGGCCCAAATTCCAGCTCCTATCTGTTCCTCAGGTCACCATTTCCGGAAGCCACCTTCAATCCCCCAGAACTCAGCTGGCCCTGCAGACATGTGCATGCTGTGAGGTGACATGGCCACTCCTCCAAAGCTTTCCCAGTTACATCTGTTTTTCTTGTTTTTCAGGACGATAAAGCTTCCCAGACCACAGGGACTTTCAGGCTGCTGCCACCACAGAGCTGGATCCTCTGAGGCCGAGAGATGCTAAGGATGAGTCCATGAGGTGGGGTCTTTCCTTGGGGCAGGAAGCCTGCAGTCACCACACGGGGAGGCCAGCCTACACCCAGGGCCCCACCTTCCCACTGCATTTCAGTTTTGAAAGCGAGGAATACAGGCTGGGTACAGTGGCTCACACTGTAATCCCAGCACTTTGGGAGGCCGAGGCAGGTGAATCACCTGAGATTCGGAGTTGGAGACCAGCCTGACCAACATGATGAAATCCCGTCTCTACTAAAATTACAAAAATTAGCACATGCCTGTAATCCCAGCTACTCAGGAAGCTGAGGCAGAATTGCTTGAACCCAGGAGGCAGAGCACACCACTGCACTCCAGCCTGGGTGACAGAGCGAAACTGTCGAAAAGAAAAGAAAAGAAAGCAAGGAATACAAATGAAGTTTGCTTAACCTCCTAAGTGAGTGTGTGTGTGTGTGTGTGTGTGTGTGAGAGAGAGAGAGAGAATATATGCACACACACACACTTGCACACACACATACACATACTCACAGACACACACTCCAGCCCCTGTAAACAAGTCTGCAGGTTCCAGGTACGATGGCTCCCTTGACTTACAGAGAATTAAGACAAATCCTCATGAACAAATGGGCAGAAGTCAGGGGAAAATCCTTAACTCTGAGTGAGAATCTCAGGAATTCATAAACACGATCTGAAATTAGCTATCTCCAGAGAAGAGTTCCAGAAGTATGTTTTCTAGGAGGAAATTTGAGGACCCACTGCCAATAAAATTAAAGTCATTCCTGGAATGTTGCCAGGATGTAGCTAACAAGAGAGGAAAGCAAGCTCTAATCATAGGAGCATATTTTTTTTAATGGACAGAAAAGAACAGTCAGAAGATGGTCATATTCTAGAAGAGCTGTGGGAACAAGGGAATCAAAAACGATGTGCTTCAAACCCTTTAGAGAAGAAACGCTGGGGCACGGGACAGGCGGCCTGGTTGTTTGGACAAAAGTGGTGAATTGGTCCTCTTCCCCTGTCCCCACCTCTTTCTCCCTCTCTCTGTTCCTCCCTCCCTTTCTCCCTATCTCCCCCTTCCTCTCTCTCTTTCTCCCTCTCTGTCCCTCCCTCCTTTCCTCTTTCCCTCCCTCCCGTCCCTCCCTCACTTTCTCTCTCATGCTCTCTCTCTCTCTCTGTCTTCCTCCCCACTTCTCTCTCCCCTCCCCCATCCCACACTTGTCATGGTAGAAATGCCCCTCAGGATCAGCCCAGGTCCTCTGTGCCCATCCACACAGGCCAACCCACCCTCTGCTCTGTGTACTGGTTTCTGATTTATTCTGCCCACCTGAGAAAGCTCAGCCCTGCACGTAGAAGATGCTACTGTTCTATTTCCATGATGCTAAATGCCTAGGAATTAAGGGGAAAACACATTTTTTAAAAAAGGAACCTTATGGAGAACCTTAGCATTCACTTCTGTTATACTCTTTCTTCCCCTCTTTTTTAGGGTCTGGGTCCCAGGAAGCTCCGGGATGAGCATGACTCCTGAGCACAGACGCTGCCCTAGCAGGGTCCTGCGAATCTGGCTTCATCCTGGAACTTTACACTCACACTTGACTCACCGCACTTTATGTGTTCCCTTTTTTTATTCTTGGCCTGACTTAAAAAAAAAATCTGAGAATAAAGTTTAAAAAGAAAGTTCCTGAATTCTTAAGTGGGGTCAAATCTTGGAGCGAAAGCCAGATGTGCGGTGGCCAGGAAGCCAGGAGAACAGGGGCATCCCAGAAGCTGAATCCGTCAGCACCGGGGAGAAAACAGGGCTGCTGTGTGCGGCTGTGAGGAGTGCTGGAAAGCAAACGCACTTCAGCCCAGAAGAAGGTCAAGTGAGGAAACGACCTAAATGGGCAAATAAAGTATTTACTGTAGCTTGTAAATGAAAGAGCAACAAAAAATGCTGCAAACTTTTAAACATAAAACCTGTTGTGTAGCTCACAGTGACCCACATATTAAGTGTGGTACATTTCAAGTTGCATTTCTTTGTGATTATCTAAAAACTAGGTGAACAGATGAAAAATGGGGTTTAGTTTTAAAACAAGATATTAAGATAATGTTACTGGTTGAAGGTGTCCAGGTTCTTGGTGCCTTGAACAAAGAACTGGAGAAAATGCGCAAACGAAGCAAGGTAAGAATGATGCAACAAAAGCAGAGATTGCGGAAAATGAAAGTGCATCCACAGGGTGGGAGCACCTGGGCCCTGGGGTTCCAGGCAGGCAATCCTCCTGTGCAGTGGACTTGGACATCATCAGAGGGCCAAGCTTCCTCTATCATTCCCTCAGGCACCTTGACTGAGCGTAGCTGTAGGTTTTGGATTACCTCATGCCCCAAGACAGCAGCTTTGTTCCTGCAATCACAGCTGCATTCCAGGAAGACGGCGGTGGGTGGGGGGAGGCATGCTGAATAGTTTGGATCCTTTTAAGGATGCCTTTTGGAAGTCCTGCTCAATGATTCTTCTTCTATCACACGGGCCAGAATAAACCCACATGTCCACATGGGTGCACAGAGGCAGCTGGAGAATGAAGCGTTTAGGGCAGTGCCTCGGTCAGAAGAGGAGGAGGAAATGGCTGCTTGACCAACTCTTTCTGTCACACGGCGTTTTAGTTGAGCTGGAAAGGATGAGTGATTATTCACAGACAGGCTTGGAGAGAGGCACAAGCAAGGGTTGTGTGAGGAAGAAGCATACTGGGAATTCGAAGGGTACAAAGAGTCCCCTCACCACTGCAAAGTCTTCTTGCTAAAAACCCCAGTGCTGGCCGGGCACAGTGGCTCACTCCTGTAATCCCAGCACTTTGGGAGGCCAAGGTGAGCGGATCACCTGAGGCCGGGAGTTCAAGACCAACCTGACCAACATGGAGAAACCCCGTCTGTACTAAAAATACAAAAATTAGCTGGGTACAGTGGTGCACACCTGTACTCCCAGCTACTCAGGAGGCTGAGGCAGGAGAATCACTTGAACCTGGGAGGCGGAGGCTGCAGTGAGCCGAGATCGTGCCATTGCACTCCAGCCTGGGCAACAAGAGTGAGACTTCATCTCAATAAATACATAAATAAAACTCCAGTGCTCTGAATTATTTCCATATTCTTTCTTTCTGAATCTAGAAGATATATAAGTCAACTGTATATAATGCTAAGACATCATCTTCTTGGGGATTGTTCAAAAACAAGACTGCGGATTGGAAAGAGAAACCTAAGACCCGAGTGGAGGTGGGGGAAGTTTCAGCTTTCCTGGAACACAATGCTGGAAGGAATTCAGGCAAAATGATCCATGGCCTCTGACTGCTCTCTGCTGCCTGTTGTGAAGTCTAACAGCTGTGATGCTCCCAGGGAATGGCTCTGTTCTGAAAGCTTTTCCAGAAAAGTGGCTTGAGCTGGGCTACATCTTTAGCTCCCTGGTTCTCACAAGCAGCCTTCTCCAAGTCCAGAGGGCAGTTAGATAAGACAGACTATATGGCTCTCAAGGTTTCCTCCGTGATTTTCTTCCAGACATCTCTGGGACGTCAGAAGCAAGGGTCAACAACGCAGTGTAATAGAAAATGGATCGAAAGAGAAACCTTCAAAATTATGCCTATTATTTAGCAGTTTATCTGCCACAAAGCAAAACAAAGCTAGAAATTTCTCACTGCAACTGTGAGGGAAAAGGATCCTGAAACATTTTGTCTCAGCCTGTTTTCTGCTTCTCTTAACAGAGTACCTGAGACTGAGTAATTTACAAAGAACAGAGACTCACTTCTGACAGTCCTGGAGGTGGGAAGTACAAGGTTAAGGGGTGGCCGGCATCTGGCAAGGACCTTCGTGCTGTGTCATCCCACAGGAAGGTGGTGGGGCAAGAGAGCGTGAGGGAGTAAGAGGGGTTGAACCGACTTTGGTAACAGCCCTACCCACTCTTGTGGTAATGAACCCACTCCCCGATAACTACATCTATCCACTCATGAGGGCAAAACACCCTCATGACCCGATCACCCCTCAGAGGTCCCTCCCCTCAGCACTATTGCATGGGGAATTAAATTTCCAACACTTGAAATTTGGGGGACACTTTCAAAGCATAGTAAGAAATGGCAAAAATAAATTAGTTATGCAGTGTGTATCATTAATTATATAGTATGCACGAAGCATCATTTATAGTCTATATTCACTATACTATACTGTGCTCTACTCTCATGTTAATTCATGTTCCAAAAAAAAAAAAAAACAGAGGAGGATCTTGAAGAGAGGCATTAAGAATCAGCAACATAACGTTTAGGAAAACTGAGGAACTACAGAAGTGGTGGAAGTAATTGTTTTAAAACCGTTTTATGTGTTGGTTGTTTGGAAGTCAGCCGGTGACATTTCAAGGAGGAGTTGTCACTGGGAAGGCAGACTTCAGGAGGATTCAGTGAGAGTGCGTGGGGAGATGCAGAAGGCAGGGGGACAGGCCACTTGGATTCCTGGTGGCAACTGGAAGTGCAGAAACAGGGTGGTGACTTTAGGGAGGAGCAATTCCAGGAAGGCTGTGCTTCTGCTTGTGTCTCCACCTCACCTCTCCGTCTCTGTCTTTATCTGTCTGTTTCTCCCTCTCTGGGTCTCTCACTTGGTTGCTTTGTCTCTCTCTCTTTTTAAGACTGCATGTGTCTCTGTTTCTCTCTTCCCCTCATCTTTCCCTCCATCTCTCTATGTCTCTCTGTGTCTCTCTCTCCATCTCTGCTTCTCCAACTGTCTCTGTCTCTCTCTCACTCTTTCTCTATCTCTCTCTGTCTCTCTGTCTCTCTCTCTCATTCTATCTCTCTCACTCTGTCTCTCTGTCTCTCTCTGTCTCTCTATCTCTCTCTCACTCTCTGTCTCTCTCACTCTATCTCTCTGTCTATCTCTGTCTCTCTCAGTCTGTCTCTCTGTCTCTCTATCTCTGTCTCTCTCTCACTCTATCTCTCTCACTCTATCTCTGTCTCTCTCACTCTGTCTCTCTGTCTCTCTATCTCTGTCTCTCTCTCACTCTCTGTCTCTCTCACTCTATCTCTCTGTCTATCTCGGTCTCTCTCACTCTGTCTCTCTGTCTCTGTCTCTCTCTCACTCTAGCTCTGTCTCTCTCACTCTATCTCTCTGTCTATCTCTGTCTCTCTCACTCTGTCTCTCTGTCTCTATCTCTGTCTCTCTCTCACTCTATCTCTGTCTCTCTCAGTCTATCTCTCCATCTCTGTCTCTCTCTCTGTCACTCTCTCTTTCTCTCTCACTCTGTCTCCATCTCTCTCACTCTGTCTCTCTGTCTCTCTCTCTCTCTGTCTCTCTCACTCCCTCTTAGTTTCTCTCACTCTCCATCTCACAGCTCCCTTTGGTTTCACTATGCAAGCTGACTGTC
Organism: Cheracebus regulus; assembly: GCA_963574635.1. Taxonomy (NCBI): domain Eukaryota; kingdom Metazoa; phylum Chordata; class Mammalia; order Primates; family Pitheciidae; genus Cheracebus; species Cheracebus regulus. The sequence continues at coordinate 95,302 of CAUYQU010049479.1, read as the reverse complement.
CCCACCTAATGATCCAGTGGGATTAGCAGGAGCCGGGTGGCCACCCTTGCATCCTGTGCCCATCCATGAACTGGGACAGAGGAGAGGACCCACCTCCCTACTTGGTCTGGCTGGACAGGCTGACCCTCAGGACCACAGGCAGTGGAAGGAGCAGCTCGTGGAAGGTGGGAGTGGGTCCTGTGGTGGGTGGAAGCGACCTCTGAGTATGTTGGGTGACAAAAGGTATCAGCACTGGTCTAGGGTAGCAGAAGCTCAGAAGTGAGCAATCCTAGGAACTTAAATGAGTGGCCTATTGTAGCAAAAAAAATTTTAAACAAAAAAATAGTCTGCTTCTAAGGAGTGTTCCAATGACCACCTCTTAAGCAATACAGTTGACCCATGAACAATGCAGGATTAGGGGTACCAATCCTCCACACATTTGAAATTCGGCTCGTAACTTCTGACTCCCCAAAAATGGATTTACTAATAGCCTACTCGTGGGTGGAAGCCTCAGTGGTAACACAGATAGTCAGTTAACACACATTTTGTATGTTACAGGTATCGTATAAGTGGAAATAAAGGAATCGTAAGGGAAATAGGTTTACTATTCATTAAGTGGCTCATCACAGAGGTTCTCCTCATCTCTGCATTGAGTGGGCTGAGGAGGTGGAGGGAGAGGAGGGCGGATCGGTCTCGGGAGTGGCAGAAGTGAAAGAAAATCCATGTGTAAGTAAGTGACCCATGTACTTCAAACCCACGTTCTTCAAGGGTCAACTGTTTGAACAGGGAAGCTTTGAAGTGACCTCTTTTTTTTCTTTTCTGTTCTGTTCTTTTCTTTTTCTTGAGACAGTCTCGCTCTGTTGCCCAGGCTGGAGTGCAGTGGCTCGATCTCGGCTCACTGCCACGGAGGTGACCTCTTTTCAAATAGGGCATGGCAGGAGAATGGGGCGGAAAGTGGCAAAGTCTGCCCACAAACGCCCCAGTTTCTTTCCTGGTGAGTGACGCTCTCATTCCTGGACCAAAATCTCTGTTTGGTCTGGGCTCAAAGACCACCTAGACTCTAGGCTTGGGCCTCCCAAGAATGCGGAGCTGTCCGTCCCTGGACGTGTGACCACAGCTCTGACCCTGGCCCGGGTCTGGGCTTCTCTGCACCCACCCGTCCCTCCTCCTCCTGCAGGTGGACCCAGCCGCAGGCTCAGGAGTCCTCTAACCCACGCAACACCGGGTAGGCAGAGGAAGAGGCCGTGGCTGACATCAGAATGTCGAAGTTTACACACAGAAAACGGTAAAAACTGCTGCCTGATGCTGGCATATATAACTAACGAGGATAACGCTCTGGCTGTACATCCTGGCAAACTGGAAGAGCATTCTGTTCATAGCTTGGTTTCAAATATTCCAGCAAGTTTTCCCTCGAGTGCTGCGGCCAGGAGCCACTCCAGTTCAGTGCGGGCAGCAAGGGAGCTTCAAGGACTCATCGTTATGAATTCAGACTTGCACATGGCGACAGGTAGCAGTTCGTGGAAGATACCTGTCAATCAGGATTCAGAAGCAGCTTCCATCACTGAGGCATAGGACATATCTGGCCTCATCTGGCATGGCTAAAATCATGATTTTTTTTTTTCCAACTGGGAAATGTATGTAACTTACTTTCCAACAAAGAACAATCTCTCTCCCCTCATTTTCTGACATAACGCTAGGAATTAGGGAAGTGTTCAGATGATGTTCATGAAAGAACAAACCAAGGCCTTCTGCTTTGCTGTCACCGACGTAACACACACGACCACCGCTGCTGCCACATGACACTCACTGTATCGGAAAGGCCAGGAATTCCCTTCAACCATCGCGCTCCAACGTGCTCAGAAGATGAAGTCATTCTGTGAAGTGGTCTTCAGTTGACACCACTGAGAAAATGTCCTAGAGAAGGTAAAACTGATAATGGCCTCATACTTTACAGAAATAATGCAACTTCTTTCGTTCTTTCTTTCTCTAGTTTGAATATATTAATTTCAATTGGTTCAGGGCAACATGTTTCTGCATCAAAGTCTTGAGAAACTTCCATCTGTGTTTTGTTTTGTTTTGTTTTTTGTTTTTCTGGAATAGAGTCTTACTGTGTTACCCAGGCTAAAGTGTAGTGCTGTGATCAAGGCTCAATGAGGTCTCAACCTCCCAGGCTCAAGCAGTCCCCTGGCCTTTGCCACCTGAGTAGCTGGGATTAAAAGTGTGCTACCATTCCCTGATAATTTTTAATTTTTTTATTTTTTGCAGAGACAGGATCTTGTTATGTGGCCCAGGCTGGTCTCAAACTCCTGGCCTCAAGCAATCCTTGTGTCAGCCTCCTAAAGTGCTGAGATTACAGGTATGAGCCACTGCACACAGCTGATTTATTGTTTGATTTTCTCAGAACTCTGTGCAATCTGCATCTGCATATTTAAGGAAGGAGAAGCCAAACAAAGGTGGAAGTAGTTACACACAATGTGAGTGTCATTTGACACTTAGACAAGACAGCAGACTATACAAATCCAAGGAAGGATCCACATGTTGCAATTGGCTGTGGGCTTGGATATGGACTCCAGCACTTTTTATTTTATTTATTTATTTTTCAGGAGATAGTGTCTCACTCTGTTGCTCAGGCTGGAGTGCAGTGATGTAATCATAGCTCACTGTAATCTCGAACTCCTGAGTTCAAGTGATCTTCCTGCCTCAGCCTCCCAAGTAGCTGGGACTGCAGGTGTGACATCACACCAGGCTGAGATCACTAATTCACTCATTCACTCCCTCATTCACCCACTACCTCATTCACTCACTCAGCCATTCAGGCACTCACTCATTCACTCACTCCTTTACTCACACACTCATTCATTTATTGACTCAGTCACTCACTCACCCCTTCACTCATTTAATCATTTGCTCATTCACTCACTCATTCATTTATTCACTCACTCATCCACTTCTTTACTCACTCATCCACTCACTCATTCACTCACTCTCTCACTCACCCATTCACTTATTCACTCACTCATTTGCTCACTTATTCCCTCACTCACTGATTCATTCACTCATTCATTTACTCACTAATTCACTCACTCATCACTCAATCATTCCCTGTCACTCATTTACTCACTGATTCACTAAGTCATTCATCCACTCACTCACTGATTCACTCAACCATTCACTCACTCACTTATTCACTAAGTCACTCATTCATCACTTACTTATTCACTCATTTGCTCACTTATTCACTCATTCACTAAGTCACTCATCATTCACGCATTCACACATTGACTCACTCCTGTTCATTTATTCACCCACTCATTAACTCACCCATTTACTCCTTCAGTCATCCACTCACTCATTCACTGACTAGCTCACTCATTCTCATTCATTAGTGGCACCCATGGCAGGTTGACTGTGTGGTGAGCTCTGCTGTTGCCCTGGGCCTGCAGCAGGGAATACACAAAGATGTCTGAATCCACCGCATTCAGAGTTCAGCAGGGGGACGTGGCAAGAAGCCCAGCAGGTGAAATGCCCATGTGTGACACTGACGAGGCTGTTTTAAGGGAAGCGGGGAGGGAACAGGGGTGTGCGTGGAGGCTGAAATTTCTAAGAGGGTGATCTGGGGAGGCCTCACCATGCAGGTGACCTTGCAGGACAGACCTGAGGAAGGTGGGCAGGGTGGGCATGGAGAGGAGGGCTGGGCTGAGGAAAGAGCAGGCTGGGTCTGAGCTTGTCGGGTGCCCACATGGGCCTCCAGGCAGCTCCAGGACCCGGTGGGACCAGAGGACAGGCCATTGGGCCAGTGTAGGGCCTGTGACTCTGAGTCAGCAGAGGAGAGGCCTGAATTACGTCTGATAAGCACACTCTGACTTCAAAGCTGAAGCTGAGGACATCGGAGGCATGGAGGTGGGGTGGGTGGGTGGGGGGGGAGGGGGAGAAAGAGCAGGGGATGGGGAGGGAGCCCGTGCTGGTCCAGGTCACAGGCGGTGGCTGGGCCCTGGTGGCTCCAGATGAAATGAAGAGCCAGGAGATTTCCTGAGGGACTTAGATGCCGGCGTAGAGGAGCACCCCGAGGTTTCAGCCTGAGCCCCCGGGAGGATGGAGGCACCAGGAGCTGAGGTGAGGAGGGCTGAGGGGTGGGGTATCGTGCAGGGGTGCAGAGGCCTGAGCTCAGTTTGGCCCCTGCAGATTGGAGATGCTCACTCCACACACAGGCAGAGACAGCAGTGGAGGGGAAGACACTGCAGCTCAGGTAGCCGCGGTGGTGGGATGTGCAGCCCAACACACCTGGGCACTGGGTCGAGGTGCCCTCCTGGCAGGGAGCTGCTTCCTCCCCGGACACCAGAACTCCTCCAGGGCACATCAGCGGCTTCTGCGTTCACCACAGCGGGGAAGAGGGAAGGGCATCTGCCCTATGCATGTTCTCCATCACCCCGGCCTAGGCAGCACGCCTCCCAGCGGCTCCCCGTGGCCCTGGCCCCTGGTGTTCACAGCCAGATGCTCGAAGAGGGCTGGATTCAGTGGCTCGCTTGTAATGAATAGAATCAGACAAGAGATGGTGGTCTCTCCTGAGACTGGGCTGGGAAGGGCTGCGCGTTCTGTCCACTTGAACTCTTTCCTGGTGCTAGTTCTGGCAAAGCCAGCCGCCTGCCTAGGGCAGAGGGCAGCCTGAAGCTGATGCCAGGGAGAGACTGGGGCCTTCAGTCCAACAGCCTGGAAGCAACAGAATCCTGCCAGTGACACAGGAGTGAGCATGGAAGCAGCTCCTCCCCTGATGAGCATGAGCCTTCAGAAGACATCGCAGCCCTGGGCAGACACCTGTCGTAGCTGCAAGAGTCCCGGGGCAGAGGGCCCAGTGAAGCCTGCCTGAACTCCGGGCCCCTGGAGTAATTATTCCTGTGGTATATGTGTGTGCTGGTGTGGACCACAGACGTTTAATCTGTCAAGGGGCAATGAAGAACAAACACACGTCAGGTCCTACTCGTGGAAGCTGCACATTCTGCACGGCATGCAACATCTCTTGAACTCGATGATTCATTGCTCAGGCCAAAGATTTTTTAAAAATACTTCTAGTTGTAGAACTATTAAAACACATGACTTGAAAAAAAAAAAAAAGCCATGGCTGTGCTCTTCCATCTTAGCTACAGATGTATATTAATGTATGCTAATTCCTTGGCTGACTGAGCAAAGGGCCAGCCTCATGAGAACCGATGTGGGAAGATGGTCAGTGACCATCCTGACCCCAGCCCTTACATACAAACTTTTCAACATATCCATAACCTGGGGGTCTGAACATTCTGAATTTTATTGTTTTTAACTACTTTTACTCCGGAAAAAATACCTGTTCATTGGAGGGAAACATGGTATTACTCATACTAGGCAAAAGAAAGGAAATAAAATGCTCAGATACATTTACCTATGTGTGCACACTCACACACACACACAGGTATGCACAGGCTCACACTGTGCCCAGGTCTGCCTTTTCACTTATTTGCATGTCCTGAACGTATTTCCATGTCAGTCGATACTTTCTTAACAGTAAAAACAATTAAATATTCCAGCATATATTTTTACCATCATTGACTTAACTCGTCATGTTTGAACTGTTAGGTTGCATCTATTGTTTTCTGTATTATAGACAGTAGGATGACAAATGACCAGTCCTCTAATGTTCAATTATAAAAATATTGTGTAAGGAGATAAGGGACATTTGGCTAAAATAAAATTCAGTGTGCACCACCTTCTCCACATGTGATTTGCTCTAGGAAGGCATGAATAATTAGCCCGTCTACTCTCCAGCACATATCCTGAGCCCAGCGGTGAGAGCAGGTGCTGAGAGGCTGGCCCTGCTCTCCTGCCGCCAGAAGGCCAAGGCCACCCAACTGCCACCTTAAGACACCCAGGATTCTCCTTTCCTTTTTTATTAATAGAATAAACCCAGGCTGAGTGCATGAGGGTAGCGCTCTCTGACTTTGCACTCGTAGGAGTAACCTAGGGGCTTGTTTAAAATTACACTTTCCCTGGCTGCATGCCCAGAAATTGGACTTCAGTGGTTTAGAGGGGTGTGACTAGGCCAGGTGATTCTGCGGACCACGAGGGGTTAGGAATATTGCTCCGTTAATTCTGACCAAGGTAGAGATCAGACCATCCAGCTCTGTCTGCAGCAGGTTTCTTTTTCCCTCCTTTGCAATTAATATTCGATGCTCAGAAGGATGCGCCCCGGGAGGAAGCACACATCCGAGAAAAATCAATGCCTCTCCTTCTTTTCCCCAGGATTGCCCTAAAGCGAGCCGCTCCTTTGCGATGCCTTCACGTTCTCCGCTTCACAGAACAAGCCTCTTCTTAGTCTCTCATCTGTTCAACACCCAGTGCACAGGATCATCCTCCGGTGAGCCGTCGAGTGGGCCGCTTCGGAGCCGTTCTCCGTGGGGTGAGCACTGGAGGAACCGAGGCTGCCCTCTCTTCCACCGCAGGGTAAGGGGCTTCAGGCGGTTAAGCTGTGGATGGCCGCCCGCAGCGCCTTGGATGTTCGTATTTCAGCATGTGGAGTTCATGGATGGGGCCGGCGGAGCACACAGCAGCGCTCGGGGCCGTGGGTAGAGGGGGCCGCCCGCCCCCGCCAGGTCAGTCCTGTTCTGCCCCCTCCGGCCCCACTCGGACTTTGGCGCGCCCAGGCCCGGGCACCAGGACGTCTGTGAGGGTCGCTCCCCGAGACCCTCCTCCACGCCAAGGCTTCTCCTCCCCAGTGCGGGGCTGGGGATCCAGGAGCACCAGAGCCCCGGCGGCCCCGAGACATGGCAGCTTTGTCACGGCCCAGCCCGCGGTGCTTCCGTCTTCCCACCACCTGGAGGATCCACTTCAGGTCCGCCTTTCCCGACCTCAGGCTGCAGAGGACACCCGGGCGGGGGGCGGCGCGGGTTCGACGAGGCCGTACCCCAAGGCTCCCAGGGCTGCCCCCTGCGGGCAGCGAGAAGCTTCGTGCGCGGCCGGGCTCGGTCCCCACAACCTCCGCGCGCCCATTCCACCCCGCCCAGCCATCGCGCCCCCCACAGCGGCCGGGTTTCCACCCGCCCTGGTGCTCGCGCCCACTCACGGTCTCTCCTGCCCCCGGAGATGCTCCCCGGGTTCCATCCCGCCCCGCCCTGGCGCGCCCGGCAAACTAGGTGACCCCGCCCCGGCGGTCCCTCTTCCCCCTCCGGCCCCACTCGTGGCGCTCGTGTCCTGTCTAGAGCCCCCAACCTGAGTCGTCCCGCCCACCTGCGAGGCTCCGGCACCTGCGACGCGGCCCCACCCGCAGGGACCCCGCCCACCTGTGGCGCTACCCCCGCCTCCACGGCTTCCCCCACCTGCGGGGCCGGCCCCGCCCCCCGCCGCGCACTCCCGAGTAGGAGTGCTCGTGCCCGTCCGCGCCCCCGACCCCGACCCCGGACCCGGACACGCCCCCCGCCGCGCCCGCGCCCCCGCCCCCCGCAGGCCCCTCCCGCGCGCTCGGCCCCGCCCGTCACCGCCCATTGGCGCTGGGGCCGGGCGGGGGCGCGGGCGGGGCGACGGTTCCCAGTCGGGCGCGCGCGGGCAGGGTCCTCATTGCCAGCTGCGCACCCGGGCGAGCCGCTCCCCTCGGCCTCCTCGCCATGGACGCGGACCACTCCCGGGGCCCCAAGGGCTCCTTGCGGAAGCTCCTGGAGCACCTCTCCGGGGCCGGCAAGGCTATCGGCGTGCTGACCAGCGGCGGGGATGCCCAAGGTGCGCGCCCGGCTCCGGGCGGCGAGGGAGGGACGGACGGAGCGGGGTGGGGGGAGGGTGGGCCGGGGGACGGCTATGGGGGAACCGGGGAGAAGAGGAGGGAAGTGAAGGGGGAACCGGGTAGAGGAGCGAGGAAGCGGTGGGGACCAGGGAGAAGCCCGCGCCGCGGAGGGGTCGGCGGAGGAACCTGCGGCGCGGCCCCGGGGTCCCTGCCAGGCGGGCGGGGGCGGGTAGGCGGCGGCAGCAGGAGCTTCATCCGGAAGGTGAGTGCGCTGCCCGCCTCCCTGGTATGTTTTGCATTGAGCCCGGCAGAGGGGTCTCCTGGAGCGCCCTCGGGGTCGTTTGCCTCGGAGCTGCGGGTCGGGGCGGGGCGTCCCCTCCGAGGCTTGGGGATGGCGCGACCACTTCATAAGCGGTTCCCCCCAGCTCCGCCCCACGCCACCCGCAGAATGTGGCGGAAGAAACGGCCCGGTCCCCGCGCGCCTCCTGTCCCATCGCTCCCCCTCGCGACGAGGGCGGTCCCGGTGCTGCAATGCGGGACGCGGCGGGGTTTGTGCGCCGGTTCCCGCCGGGCGTCTCCGGGGCGGTCCGGCTGCGCCTCGCGTTTCCGCTGGGGGATTTTAAACAGGGCTTCCTGCGCCCTCCCTGGCTGTCGCCTTCCGGCTCGTGACAAAACCGAAAACTAAAATGAGTCCCGGCCCTCCCTCCCCCCACCCCTCGCCAGCCTCCGTGGACGGGAAGGACCAGGAAGCGGGGACTCCGGGACGTCACCCGCGCGTGGCGCGGGCCCCGGGCTTCCCTGGCCCCGAAACGTGGACGCTGCTCTCAGGGGGAGGCCGGAGCCTGGGCCACGGACGCGGGCGCGCGGGGAGGATGTGGGAGGGCTCGGTGACCGCGCGCCCAGGCCCCGAGTGCACGTGGGGGCGCCGGTGCGCGGACTGCGAAGTGTCCCAGCCCGCGCAGCCCCCGGCAGGTGGATCGGTGCTGCCCAGCCGGACGCAGCGCGGGAGGCTTCGGGATCGCGCGCTGGAGACACGACGGTCCCGAGCCGGGTTTTGATTGTCATTTGCCGGGTTCCTCCTGCCGCGGTTGCGCGGAAAGGCCCGGATGCCGGTTTCCTCCCGCTTCGGGACCGTGCACTGCACAGGGATGGACCGGGAGGGGCGCGCCGCCCACGGCGCCTGTGACCTTCCCTTCGCCCTTGAACGCGCGGGCGGGCGCGGGTGCCGCAGGTTGGGGCGCTGTGGGCACCGCCCCGCCCAGCGCGGGCGCCTACGTGATGCCCGGCCCGTCGTCTCCGTGATCTCCCCGGGCCCGCAGCGCAGCCCTCCCAGGCCCAGCGCCCGCCGCCGGAGCAGGGGAAGCCGCGCTGCGGGGTCCGCCGGAGCCCCGCGTGTCAGTGCCAGGCCCCGCCCCGCAGCCCGCCTCCTCCTCCCCTCCCCGCGCCTCCGCGCTGCGGGGAAGGGCTCTGGCGGTGGCGTTCGAGTAAAACCACTCGGCATCAGTGTTCCTCCTACAGGGCTGGGTTCTCAGAGAAAGAAAATGTGGTGCCGCCGAGGCTGGCATTGGAGAAATAGGGGAGTGAAGTGGAAAGAGCCGGGTGCGCGTTACCTACACCCGCCCGGAGATGTGGGGGCTCCAATCGGGTTACCTTGGGGCCGGGAACGGGACCCAGAGTGGCTTCTCAGTCAAAGGCCTCCAGAAGCAGGGGGGGCACCTTGAGTGACTGACCCTACCCGGGCCGCGAAAGAGAAGAAACCTTCGGCACAGGAAGAGGAACTGATCTCTGAAAGCCACCGGGGCGGGTGGAAGGTCAGAGTTTCAAGGTGGTTTTGGAATTCAGGTGCTGGGGGCCCTGGGCGGTGGCTCCTGCTTGTCATCTCAGTGCTGTGGGAGGCCGAGGGAGGAGGATCGCTGGAACCCAGGAGTTCCGGAGCATCCTGGGCAACACAGTGAGACGCTGTGTCTACAAAAAATAAAGAAGTTTTAAAAAAGAGAGAAGATGCTGTATGTATTGGGAATATTTATGGGTCATTGTCCAAAAGTTTGCTAAAATGCTTGGGAGTTCGTGAGATTAGCATACTTGGCAGAATTACTGTGTTCTCTGTTTCCCTGGTGCTGCCACCTGGGGGGAGTTTTCATGTTGGAGGCTAGGAAACCCACTGGCCTCTTCTCTTCTGGAGAAAAAGGTATTTTGGGAACCAGTATTATGTGGGAACACGGCTTGCTGAGTACAGCCTCGAGTTAATGGGAGACAGCTGCCCTCAGCTCTGCAGGTGACATCAAATATGGAGGCCTCGAGCCCACATGGGTCACACCTGAGCTGTCCCTGGGGAAGCCCGCCATGGTGGGTGGTCTGGGCATTCTTTCCCTGGCAGAGCCGAAGCCACGGATTGTTTTGTAGACTCTGTAAACAGCTTTATCCTATAGTGATATGATCTCGAACCATTTAAGCATTTGGACATGTTTTTTTGTTTTGTTTTGTTTTGTTTTGTTTTTTGAGAAACTTCACCTCCTGATGTGCTCAGACAGCCTGGTCTTAGCTGCCACAGATTTACCCTGACAGTAAGTAGGTACGCCTCCAGAATTTATCTGTTATGCCCCCATTTCTTTTACCATTTTATTCTGATTTTATATTAGTACTTGATTTGCCCTGACATAGAAGACCATTGCCATTAGCTAGAAATGAGAGAACTTGAACATTCAAGTATTAATTTCAGGGGAATTTCTTTTTCTTTTTCTCATTTCTTTTTTTCTTTCTTTCTTTCTTTCTTTCTTTCTTTTTCTTTCTTTCTTTTTTTTTTTTATTGAGAAGGAGTCTCGATCTGTTGCCAGGCTGTAGTGCAGAGGCGCAATCTCAGCTCAGTGCAGCCTCCGCCTCCCAGGTTCAAGCAATTCTCCTGCCTCAGCCTCCCGAGTAGCTGGGACTACAGATGCGTGCCACCACGCCCAGCTAATTTTTGTAGTTTTAATAGAGACAGGGTTTCACCATGTTAGCCAGGATGGTCTTGATCTCCTGACCTCGTGATCTGCCTGCCTTGGCTTCCCAGAGTGCTGGGAGTACAGGTGTGAGCCACCGCCCCCAGCTTAATTTCAGGGGAGTTTTCTGTTGGATGTGAAATTGTGGTAAAATTGCACATATTAAGATGACCGCAGCCACCATTTGTTGAAAACATTTTGTATACTAGGAGCTTTACAATTCTCATCTCCAAGCCTAAATACACGACCCCCAAGAGAGGCATCTCCTCTCTTGGGGAGAAAGACTCACAAAGAGAAGTAACATAAGTAAGGGCATGCAGTGCCTATGTGGTTGTGGTGGGAGCAAAATAGATCTTAATTCCCAATATTACACTCTTTCGCAGACCACGAAGAGGACCTAGGTCTGGCACTATCACCCAGGCTAGAGTGTGGTGGCACCATCATAGCTCACTGCAGCCTCAAACTCCTAGGCTCAAGTGATCATCCTGCCTCAGCCTTCCGAATAGCTGGGAAGGCAGGAATGCACCATCATGCCCAGCTAATTTTATTTTTTATTTGTAGAGACAGGATCTCACTATGCTGTCGAGGCTGGTCTTGAACTCCTGGCCTCTAGTGATCCTCCTGCCTTGGCCTCCCAAAGAGCTGAGATTACAGGCATGAGCCATCATGTCAGGCCTCCACCATGTTTTTCAGGGGCCATTCTTGGTGAGGCTGCTTAATTTAGTTAATGCTCAAAAATGAGCAAAACCCAACTTGCTCAAAATTATACAGATATTCTTTGGATGGTTTTGTTAGGGGAATGGAAAATGCCTTTTTATGGTGATAGGAGTCAAAGTGGCAATAATGATATTCAGGCTTAATACCAATGTGATGGAGTGTGTTCCCCCAGTAGAGTTGATATTTAATTGTAAGATAACATTGAAAATGTCTTTTCTGTGTTCCTGAATCCCCAGGCCTTGAGTGAAGAAAGACTATTTCTCAGGCTGGTTTTTTCCTACTTCTTTGGGCATCTTCTGTTGTCCAAAGACATGTTTGCAAAGTGAAATTGATTTCCACTCAACCTAAAATAAGCTCCACAGCATTGGATGTTGGCCTTAGAGTGACTAAGTCCCCACCCCCACATAACATGACCATACACCAGGAATGACTTAATTGTCTTAGTCACAAGTTGTGGCTTCTGCAGGGCCTGAGACCTGGAGGAGCTGGGTGGACTGGGAAGTCCAGGCGCATCCTCAGACTTGGCTGATGCGAAAGCTGTGTCCTTTCTGCCTGTGGTGAGGAGAACATCAGTGCGGTATTTCTAGAAAGTCCACATAAATGGAGTATAAACTTTTCCAATCGCAGTGAGAATAACTAGCGTTGAGTGACTCCTTGTTCTGTGGCCCTCAGTGGTCCTGGCCACTAACTTATCCCCACTTTGCCCATAAGCTAGGGAAGCCCCAGGTGCACCCGCTTCCCTGAGTTCCCAGAGCTCTGTGGTGGGGCTGGCCTGTGGCTGCAGCAGGGACGCTCGAGGGTGTGGGCATCTGTGCCTTCACTAGTGCCTTTGCTGGTGTCCTTCCCGCGCCATGCCAGGTGCTCCATGCCTGCTGCTTGGCAGGAATGCAGGTGTCTGCTGCCTGCCTCTAGCCTAGAATCTCCACCAAGGAGCAGGAAACCAGGGGTTCTAGCTGTCTTCTTTATTCATGAAGTCCTTTAGATGAATTCAACCCTCACTAATCAAAAGTACCTTGTGATCGTCAGGTCAATATACGTAAGCTGTTAAGACTTCAAGATTAGAGCCTTAAAACTGTAGTCAGAAGTGTGAGGTTTCAGCTGACTTGACATGCATTAGGCCAATGCCACACAGATTTATTGGACAGCAGGCTGCAGCCCCTACATGGGCACCTTTGGTGTCTGAAGCTCTGCTGGCTGTAGGACCTAGTACTTGGAGGACAGCGCCGTTTCTCCTCACATCTCGTCACCCATTCCCTTACCATCCTGAGCACACACGTTCTTTAAGGGGATCTTTTCAGTGTAAAGTGCAGTAATTTTGCAAAAATGACTGGGTCAAGGAGGCAGTGTGTTAGAATGATGATGTCACCCGTGGCACAGTGGGAGATTTGTGTAAAGGCATCATTTTCTATGAAAGTAAACTGCTTTGTGTGACATACCTGGATGACCCTTCGAAGCTAGATGTTTTGTCATCTTTCAAAAGAAGCATGCTTTCCCTCTAAGTTACAGAAAACTAAAAGCTTTTGATACAGGACCCCAACCTTTTATCAGGGAGAATTGGTCTCTCCAAATAAGCTCTGCCAATCTGATGGACCATCAGAAGCAATTAAAATTAGGAAGATGAAGATATGGTAGCAGCGTAGTCAGAGCAAACTAGGATACCAGATTGCACATCCACTGTGCGGTTCTGCTGAGAACATGCTGGAGGATGTAGAACAGAGGGCTGCCTGTCAGTGGTTGGGTTGCTTTTTGTGTTTCTTTTCCACAAACCCTTTCTGGGGTTGTTTTTGTTTGTTACAGAGTATCTGCCCAGAGGCTGCACTTTCCCTCCCCCCGCCTGAGTTCGCTCCATCTTCACCCCCTATTCCCACTGCTTTGTTTGGAACTGCAGTCATTGTGCTTGTCAGGATGTAAGAGGCAGCCAGACACACAGCAGACCAGAAGTCTGAGAGGCACAGGCTTATTTATAACGGAGCCCAGCCCTGCGGTCTCGAGTGCTGAGATAAGGTCTCGGTGTTTTCCTTTGCAGAATGGGGACATCACTCAGTCTCTGTCTTCTCTCCCGGTCTCTTTCTTCCCCGCCCTCTTCCCTAACACACAACCGCAATGAAAGTCTTCAGGAGACAGAAGAGCAAAGGCTGGACTGTGCTGGGCCCCCAGCCCCGGGGCCCATTTGCTATCTTCTCAGCTTCCTGTGCCCTGAGCCACATGGGGGAGCCTGCGGAGGTGCAGATACTGACTGCGTGGGACTGAGTGAGGCTCCAACTCTCACAGAGAGGGCACTGGTGCTGCTGGTCTACCTGGGGCCAGTGGGGCAGTTTGCAAATCCAGGCAGATCAGCTTCTCCACTTCTCCAGGTTTCTCCAATGGGAGACCCCCAGGAGTCCCGTGAGATTGTTTTCTGACTTTGACGAGGATTTTGACAGAGAAGATTCATTAATATAGGACCCCTGTCTAAACGTGCATCTCGAAATGAAAGCTGATCCAAAGGTTTCTGAATGGAAAATGATGGAAGGCGTGGCATGCAGTAACCTCGAAGAGTCATTCCTTCGTGTCTTTTCAGCTGTGATTTAGTACGATTAACTGCAACCTCCGCCTCCCAGGTTCAAGCAACTCTCCTGCCCCAGCTTCCCGAGTAGCTGGGATTACAGGTGTGTGCCATTACGCCCGCCTAATTTTTTTAATGTATTTTTAGTAGAGACAGTGTTTCACCGTGTTGGTCAGGCTGGTCTCAAACTCCTGACCTCAAGTGATCTACCTGCCTTGGCCTTAGAAAGTGCTGGGATTACAGGCATGAGTCACCGTGCACCCAGCATTATTTCCGTGTGTCTGTAATCGTTGGGCACGTTAACGGACCGGCTTCTGTGAGTCAGGGCAGGCTTTACGTGAAAGAGCCACACCCTTTCCTCCCAGAGCTGTCCCTCCTGTGGTGGGGACCTGTGAGGAAAAGCTCTTGTCTCCTGAAAGCGCCCAGTGGAGCCTCTGGTTGAGGCCCTTTGACCTGAGCCCACAGTGAGGGAGGAGTCGGTAGAGGAGGGTGGGCCAGTGGAGGACTTTGGATTTGCCTGAGGTGAACTGGGAAGCAGGTGGAGGTGACTGACTGCCTCTGATAAGGGTGGCTTTGTGGAGAGGAGGGGGAGGGGAGGCTGAGAGTTTAGGGTCTCACAAGGAGCAGGCCACAGATGGAAGGTTGTGGGATGGGGCACATGACAGGACAGCCCTGTGCCCACAGACACACCCCACCGAGGGGAGCCAGGGGTCTAAGCGTGTCAGGGCATGGGGTAAATTGGTGTTCAGTTATTGCAGCTGGAAAGCAGAGCCTGTGCGCTGCGGCAGACACAGGCAGGTAGGGGGAAAGGAGAATCTTCATAGCAGTGCTTAGAATAGCAAAAAAATGGGAAAAGCAGAAAACACTATCAACAGGAGATTAATTCCATTATGACAGTGTTTAATAAGGAGCTTTGTGCTGGTGGCTTGTCAGGAGGTACACAGTACCCTCAAGTGCAGTATTGAAGAGCAGACCCCAGAGCAGCTCTGCACAGCAAACCCCGCTGGGGCCAGGGGGTGCTTTGCAAATCCAGGCAGATCAGCGCCTTGGTTTTCTCCAGTGGGAAGATCCCCCAGGAGTGATGCTTGCATGGGTGGCCCGTGTTATATATGCAATTTAAAATGATTTAGTTGCCACATTAAAGAAGGACTGGGGGTGGGGCAGGGACACTGGGTGCCATGACTCACACCTGTAATCCCAGCACTTTGGGAGCCCAAGGCAGGTGGATCACTTGAGCCTAGGAGTTTGAGACCAGTCTGGGCAACATGGCAAGACCCAGTCTCTACAAAAAATATAAAACAATTAGTCTTGTGTGACGGTGCACACCTCTAGTCCCAGCTATGTGGGAGGTTGACATGGGAGGATTGCCTGAGCCCAGGAGTTGGAGGCTGCAGTGAGCTATGACTGCACCAGTATACTCTGGGCAACACAGTGAGACCCTATCTCAAAAAAAAAAAAAAAAAGTAAAAAACTGGCAACTCACTATTCTAATAATAATTATTGTATGATTATTAATATTTTACACCATTTTCCATACTAAGTCTTTGAAACCTAGTGTGTACTGAAGCTTACAGCACACAGCACATCTCCATATGGATGGGACGCACGTGGCCAGCGGCTCCTCTGTGGGCCAGTGTGGTCACGGCGATGGGTGGCGTGTGCTGTCTATATTTAGAAGGTCCCCGTGTGGGAGTTTCTTCAAGGGCTCTCAGGGATGTGCAGGGAGGGCTGCCCCCTCCCAGCCCACAGAGGACGCTGGAATTCGACAGTTTGCCGCCGGGCCCCCTCTGCTGCCCAAGCTCTTTCCCAGATGTCCATTTGGCTAACCTCCCTCACCTTCCCTTCCTGTCTTTCCCCAGACGTCACTCTCAGGCAGGTCTGCTGCCACTCGATTGTCACTGGCAGCCTCTCCCTGTCCGCCACACTCTCAACATCCCCCACACCCCCACACCCCGCTTGTTATTTTTCTCCTTAGCGCTTAGGGCTATGCGTCCATGGGGATCATGCATTTGTTCACTGTGTTTCTTGCTTTCGGGTCTCTCCTGATCAGAACAAGCTCCACCAGGGCCAGAGGCTTCCCATTTTGTCACTGATGTGTCCACACGGCCCCAGCAGAGGCAGCACTCGGGGCACTCGAGCTGGACAGTGGGCTGGGGGTTGAGTGAAGACCCTTACAGATTTATCTCAAGCCCTCCCCTGACCCTACCGGAAGACATGTTGGTCTGCACAGTCCAGGAGGTCAGAGAGGCTCCCGGCTCGATTACTTTGAACTGGACAGGTGGCAGCGGGGGAGGGGAACAGCACCTTGACAGAATCCCCCTTGGCATCCCACCTCCCCATGCCTACATTATCCCTACCTTATCAAAGGAGAGACCCCTAGGAGAGGCTTTGGCAGCAGGAGTGATACCAGCGCCGTGTATGCTCATTTTCTGACAAACCGGCGAGAGGAGTGGGCCGACTGACTTTACTTCTCAAAAAGAATTGATGCATTGAAATTAACAAGTGAGTGAGCAGGAGTGCGGGAAAGTTCGGGAAAAGCGGTTCAGTGCTGGGAGAGAGGGTGAGGCTGGGAGCTTTGTTACTCCAGACAACGGGGGAGGTAAAAGGACAGAATCCATCTATTTCTTATTTTTATTGATTTTTAAAACATACAACTTAGACTGGGCATGGTGGCCCAGGCCTGTAATCCCAGCACTTTGGGAGGCCGAGGAGGGCAGATCACCTGAGGTCAGGAGTTGGAGACCAGCCTGGCTAACATGGTGAAACCCCGTCTCTACTAAAAATACAAAATTAGCCAGGTGTGGGGGTGGGCACCTGTAATCCCAGCTACTTGAGAGGCTGAGGCAGAATCGCTTGAGCCTGCGGGGATGGAGGTTGCGGTGGGCCGAGATTGCACCACTGCACTCCAGCCTGGGCACCAAGAGGGACGCTCCATCTCAAACAAACAAGCAAAAAAAAAAAAAATACAATTTAGATGTTAGCAGATTCCCAGGAAGCTGAGATTTGTAAACTGGGAGATCCGGGTCTTCCAAGTAGCCAGGAAACAAGGGTGAGCTGACTCACTCTTGCGAGGCCCTGCTGTGTGCCAGGGATGACTCTGCCTACGGAGGACGTCGTCTTGTGACTCTCACCTGCACTGTGGTATAGTAAAGTGTGTACGATCAAGAAAGAGATTTAATGATCATCCTGTCTGTTGCAGTTAGAGTAACGACCACATATTTCCTAGGTAACAGCTCCCTCATTGTCTCCAAGTTTATTTTTGGTTCTCATAATAAGATCACTTCCCTGGAAACTGAGGTTTTTTGCGAATTATGAAGAGGTGTTTTCCCAAATGTCAAGGTTCTTGCATGGAAGGAAAATGTTTTCTCCTGGAAATCCTTAGGAAAGCTGTCTGATACCCAGGTTGAGCTCCCCAAACCAAAACAAAACGAGGTGGATTAGCCCCAGGATGCCGGAGCTGATGGGACAAACTGTAGCTTGAGTGTGTGGAGTGAAAGACTCTGGAGCTGCCCTTCGTCCCAAATGGCTGTGTGCGGGGGCAGCCCTAAGGAAATGGTGAACCTGGCGACGTTTACCTGTGAGGCCGGGAAAGCCCGCATCGCAAGCACGCCAGCCTTCGCCAGCCTTCGTCCCTGTCCCGTGGGTGACAGAGCCCCTCAGTAAATGCTGGCTTGCTTTCCCCTCGGTTTTGTCCACCAGCATTCTCCTCCCTCCAAAGACGACACTGAGTGTTCCTGGGGCTTCCTCCGCTTTCACCCTACAGGGCCCAGCCTGAGGCAAGGATCTGCAGTCCTCACTGGACAGCAGTTCAGAGGCAGGGCTTAGAACCAAACAGGCCCCACCCCAGGCCGTTCAGTGAGCGTTTGGTCTCTAGCAGGAGTTATTTTCCTGCGAGCTCCCGTTGGTGACTCTAAGGCACAGTCCTTGTCATAAAGGAAATTGGGAAGTCTTTGGAGGAAAAATGAAATAAGCCTAGAATTGACACTGCAGCTTCTCCACTTACTGGTGTTACCTTCCGGTAATCAGTTTATCCCCTGCAGGTCCTCATCCCTCCAGGGAGGTGTCAGAGCTCCTCTGGCTCCCTGTGAGAATCACCCAGGCCAGGGCTCTGGCTGTGGGTGTGCCATAAGCAAGGGGCGCCCTGCAAGGCCCTGCTGAGTGCTGCCAGCCCCTGAGCTCAAGTGGGACCCATGAATAAAAGCCCTTTGCAGTGTAGGACTCCGTCCCACCGACGTGCAACAGAACAGAAGTCCTTTCAGGACCTAGAACTGTATCTTTAAGAGTGTGGTGCCCCCATCACCTGGAAATTGCTAGAAATCTATGTTCTCAGGCTCCCTCTCCACCTGTGAAACCCTGGGGGCGGCCCAGCTACCTGAGGTGGGGGGGCGGGGAGGGGGGGACTCAGCTACTGATAGTGAGCTTCTGCTTGTAGGGTGGTGTCATGATTCTTTCCAGGTGGGTGCAGGTGAACCCACAGGGGTGAGAAAGGAGGGGAGAATCCAGGTAGGGACTTCAGGGACTGAGTTTAGTGCTGGTGTGCGTTTTTACTCTGCGCAGGAGTCTCCTAGGGTCACCCTCTGTATCACATCCAGCTTTTTATTTTTTGAGATGGAGTCTCACTCTGTCGCCGAACTGGAGTGCAGTGGCGTGATCTCTGCTCACTGCACCTTTTGCCTCCTGAGTTCAAGTGATTCTCCTGCCTCAGCCTCCCGGGTAGCTGAGACTACAGGCCTACGCTAATTTTTGTATTTTTATAGAGACAGGGTTTCACCATGTTGGCCAGGATGGTCTTGATCTCTTGACCTCTTGACCTGCCCACCTTGGCCTCCCAGCATGCTGGGATTATAGGTGTGGGCCACCACGCCTGGCCATGCTCAGCTTTTAAAAATTGTATTCCTTCTGCTATTTCTTTCCACTTACGTTTTCTAAAATCCCCAAGTTCTTCATCATTCCTTTGTGAAAGACCGGGTGGGAATGGTGGGAAAGAGGTCTTCAGAGAGCAGTGGGCAGGGGAGGAGGAGCAGGGGGCGGAGAAGGAGGAGCAGGGGGAGGAGGAGGAGCAGGGCGGGGGAGGAGCAGGGGCGAGGGGCTGTCACCAGGTCTTCGAGGTGTGCTTCTTCATCCCCTGCTTCCCACTGTTGGCACGGGCTGAGTGTTTGGTGGTTAATTCACCCATCAGAGTGACCATAGCATAAGGTCCTGAAGCCAGAACTGTGCCTCGACCCCTCGAGTTGAAGAGTCCGGGCACTGCCGAGGCTGCCTATCGGACAGATGGGTGAGAATGTCCTACAGGCGTGAGGCCAAGGGGGCGGGAGGCTCTTTCCTGCCAGGAATAAATGGAGTCAGGTGGGAGGCAAGCCAGGCGGTCTTCCTGGGAGGTGCCAGAGCCCGGGAGTGGAGGCTGAGGAACAGCGTCCCAGCAAGAGCGCTGGCAGGGCTGCCACCCAGGCTCAGGGACAGGAGCCTCCGAGTGCCACCAGACAGGCGGGAGGTCCCGGGGCATGGCCTGGAGCTCAGGGGAGCTTGGGTTGTCTTCCCAAAGCCCTGGGAGCCGGGAGGAAGGCGGTCATGTTTGAGCTTCAGAAGAGAACGTGGAAAGTGGTATGGAAACCGTCTCAGACGTGGTGTCGAGTGTAGGAAGAAATAACGTGTGAGGCTCCAGGCGGCAGCCAGGCACCGGCCTCATACCTAGGTGTCCAAGGGGGTGGGGCTCGTGTGGCCGTGACTTCATTTGTGTTTTCTCTAAACAAGAAGAATGTGTTCCTAATTTACTTGCATACAAGCCGACGAAAGAGAGATCGCTGCTGCAATGATTCTGGCCACAGTGTGGCTCCCGTCAGAGGGAGTCGGGGGCTCGGGGGCAGTGCAGGGAGGAGGTGTCCGTTGTGTGGGCTGGAGCTGCGAGGGTGTTGGTGGCGATGGGCGCCAGTGACACAGAAGGACGCTGTGCTCTTCGGCAGGAGAGAGTACAGTGGGAGGAGGACATGGCCAGGGTGGGCTGACTGCTGCGTTTTGAAACGCTGAGTTTGATGTTCTTGAGAGGTGGCCACTAGTTAATCAGCAGGTCATTACAGTTCATGTTATCAACTAGGTTTGAATATGAAGTCAATAAGACTGTGCCATATATATATGCACGCGTACATATTAGATAGTATACCGCATTTACCCCTAAAATAGGTGTTTTCACTCAGAATTGTCGACTTTCAGCAGCAATGGTGACCCCAGCGTCGCCGACCTGGCCCAGGGGCATTTCAGATTTCTTAAGCGTCTTCTGAGCGGGTCGCCGTCCAAGCCCACAGAGCCTGCCTGTGTGTCACGGACGCCCCTGCGGGACCACGGTCCGTTCATTTGTGGTTCAATGGCTGGAAGCATCACTTGCTTGACGGCCCACGAACTGCAGCATCGTTGAGCTGGGTGCCCTCAGGTGCGTCTGGGAGCCGAGGTACGCAAGGCTCAGGTGCTCCTCATCCCTCAGCAGCGGCGCCGCGTGGTTGTGCTGCGGCCCTTGTGCCTTTTCACTCCTCTCCCGATGGACCTGAGCTCCTTAGCCACGACAGCGAGACAGACGCTCCAGGCCCCAGAGGTGCTTCTGAGACACTAGTGGTTTCAGCTGGCTTGACCACAGTGGCGAGCAGGGATGGAAGCTAACACACTTAGATGATGATACATTGTATAACATTGAGATGGAAACTAATGACTTATATGATGATACATTGTATAATGTTGTCTGAGCCGAGGCAAACACTTATATGATGATACATTGTATAATATTGTTCTTTTTTTTTAAGTGGCCGGCCTCCCTTTATCTTCATGAGATATGATTATTGGTAATATGCCAGTTTATTTTAGCTTTACTAATCATAAAATTGTAATATGCCAGCTTATTTTAACTTTACTGATCATTCAACTTGTTTTCTGTTGAAGCCCATTGCTTAACTTTTTTTTTTTTTTTTGATAGAGTCTTGCTCTGCTGCCCAGGCTGGAGTGCGATGGTGCAATCTCTGCTCACTGCAACCTCCACCTCCCAGTTGAAGCAATTCTCCTGCCTCAGCCTCCTGAGTAGCTGGGACTACAGACACATGCCCAGCTAATTTTTAGTAGAGATGGGGTTTCACCATGTTGGCCATGCTGGTCTCGAACTCCTGACCTTGTGATCCGCCCACTCTACCTCCAAAAGTGCTGGGATTACAGGCACGAGCCACTGTGCCCAGCCAATTTTTTTTTTTTTTTAACAGTGGTAGTTGGTGATGCGATAATCCATTTTTTATCTCCCTTATCACACACAGAATGTGGCTAGCTGTGAATAAACTCCTGTTCTGCATGTTGTTCACTTGGATGGAGTGGCCTACAAATTGGTACTGAGCTCAGGCAGTGATGTTTTGAACAGAAAGTCCTCTGGGCTCTTAGACTCAGCGGGCGTACGGGGCACCTTGCATTGCATTGGCTGTTTCTTTTAGTCCTTACCCTCATCCCAGAGGGCTGTGTGTACCCATCTCTCGTGTCAGGGAATGAGGCATTGAGAGGTTACAGAACAGACCCATGGTCCTGGGTCCTGAGTGGCAGAGCTGGAATTGCCAAGGCCCTTCGGTGACTCTTGCTCCTGTTCCCTCTGCAGGTATGAACGCGGCTGTGCGCGCCGTGGTGCGCATGGGGATCTACGTGGGGGCCAAGGTGTACTTCATCTATGAGGTCAGTGTCTGCCCCACGCTCCCTGTTGCTCTTCCTTCCACCTGCCCAGAGCGCTGCAGTCACTGGCGTGTGCTCACCCTTGCCTCCCGCTACTGAGCAAGCCAGGTCCTGCCTGCCAGGGCCCTTCCCCAGCCCACAGGAGCCCCTGGTGGGGGCTGATTACATAGGAGATCCTGCTTTCTGGTCTCCAGGGATGGATGCCTGGTCTGTGACGATTTTGTTAGGAAGTGAGGGGAGAAAGGAGAGGGAGCCCCAAAAGCCATTTTCTTCTTATTTTTAGACAGTTTTGCTCTGTCATCCAGTCTGGAGTGCAGAGGTGTGATCTTGGCTCATTGCAACCTCCCGGGTTCAAGTGATTTTCTGCCTCAGCCTCGCGAGTAGTTGCGATCACAGGCGTCTGCCACCATGCCGAGCTAATTTTTTGTATTTTTAGTGGAGAAGCGGCCTCACCACTTTGGCCAGGCTGGTCTCAAACTCCTGTCCTCAAGCAATCCACCTGCCTTGGACTCCCAAAGTTTTGGGATTACAGGCGTGAGCCACTGTGCCCAGCCCTAAAAGGCCACTTTGATATCAACTTCCTGGTGTTGATTTCTAGGATTAGAGATCAACCAATGGTCTCTTAATTGGTGGCATCTGTTCGAGGCTCTCATTGCTATAGAAGTGATTTGTAGGCCGAATTTGAATAAGCCTTTAAAGAAATGGGGAACAACAGCACCTTTGAGCTTTTCATCGTTAATGTAAAATCAAAACCACACCTATGCCGGCTGATGTGTGACTTCAGCATGAAGAGCCTTCAATTAAATAGCAGGGAGGACTCCCTATCTGCTGCATTTGAAGGCCTGGCAACTTAAGACTAAAAAGCATTTGAAGGGAAGGCACCAATAGAGTTTGGATCACAGTATGGATTTCAGAAATTATTAGGAAAAAATTTAATGTTTAAATTTCTAAAATATTTTTTAAGTTCTGGGCACATGTGCAGAATGTGCAGGTTTGTTACATAGGTATACACATGCCATGGTGGTTTGCTGCGTCCATCCCCCCGTCACCTACATTAGGTATTTCTCCTAATGTTATCCCTCCCCAATCCCCCTATCCCCTGCTATCCCTCCCCTAGCTCCCCCAACCCACAACAGGCCCCAGTGTGTGATGTTCCCCTGCCTTTAAAAATGGGAAGAGGGTATTTTAAAAAATTCATTTAATGCCTCCAAAATGACTATTAGTGTTTTAGTGTGATTTCCCTCAGTGTGACGTATGTAAAAGACTGGAAGGAAATACATTATTAAAAGTGTAGCAGACATGTTTTGTATACTGTGTTTTTCATCTATATTATAACATGATTATATCATGACTTTTTGCTATGTCGATTCCACAACTGTTGCTTTAAATGCCAGCATACTGTCCTGCTTAATTGATGTCATGCATGGACCCTGTATTTCACCATTCCCCTGGTATTGCAGTATTTAGTTTTCTTCCTATTTTTTAAGCTGATAAGATCTATGTTAATATTCAAAGCAATTCCATGTTTTGAGTTATTATTTAATACCTTGGTCCAAAGATCAGGTAGCGCCTGCGATAAAAGGGCCAGTCGTTATCACGGCTTGGGATGGTTCTTGCCTCAGTGATTCCTGAAACCTGCCCAGCCCCGACCCAGCCCTGCGCAGGGAAGGCAGGGTACCAGCTCCCCAGGACGACGCCGTGTGTGGCTGCGTGTGGCTGCCTCTGAGCCCTGGCATGGATTACCCTGTTTTCTAAGCCCTCTTTCCCTTTGGTGAAATGTCTGCTGCTCTTATTCTTTGTTCATTTGTGCATCCATCCATTTGTTTATCATTTGCTGGCAAGAGGTTTTTTTTTTTCTTTTCTTTTCTCTTTTTGGCTTTTATTAAACTGTTGATATGGTTATTCTTTGTATTTATCTGATTTGGGCAATTTTAACAGTAGATCTAACTGTAGCATTCCCAGGCTGCTGTTTTTATCATTTTATATGTGGGTCTTTTTTTTTTTTTTTGAGATGGTGTTTTGTTCTTGTCGCCCAGGCTGGAGTGCAATGGTGCAATCTCAGCTGACTGCAGCCTCTGCCTCCCAGGTTCAAGTGGTTCTCCTGCCTAAGCCTCCCGAGTAGCTGGGATTACAGGCGTGTATCACCATGCCTAGCTAATTTTGTATTTTTAGTAGAGACAGGGTTTCTCCATGCTGGTCAGGCTGGTCCTGAACTCTGGACGTCAGGTGATCTGCCCACCTCCATCTCCCAAAGTGCTGGGATTACAGGCCTCAGCCACCACGGCTAGTCTGTTTGGGTCCTTTTAAGGTCAGATTGCCCTCATGAGTTGCCCTGCCCAGGGCGTGACCCTGGTAGCAGCTGCCCCTTGCTCAGGGACACAGAATGAGCCCAGTAGACTCTGTCCAGAGCACAGTCCTCCACCCACATCCACAGCTCAGTCCTCCTCCTCCATCCACAGCATATTCCTCCACCCCAGTCCACAGCTCAGTCCTCCACCCTAGTCCACAGCTCGGTCCTCCTCCCCCATCCACAGCATAGTCCTCCACCCCAGTCCACAGCTTAGTCCTCCACCTCCATCCACAGCTCAGTCCTCCTCCTCCATCCACAGCACAGTCCTCCTCCTCCATCCACAGCGCAGTCCTCCTCCATCCACAGCTCAGTCCTCCTCCTCCTTCCACAGCTCAGTCTTCCACCTCCTTCCACAGCTCAGTCCTCCACCCCATCCACAGCTCAGTCCTCCACCCCATCCACAGCTCAGTCTTCCACCTCCTTCCACAGCACAGTCCTCCTCCTCCATCCACAGCGCAGTCCTCCTCCTCCATCCACAGCTCAGTCCTCCACCTCCTTCCACAGCTCAGTCCTCCACCTCCATCCACAGCTCAGTCCTCCACCTCCATCCACAGCTCAGTCTTCCACCTCCTTCCACAGCTCAGTCCTCCACCTCCATCCACAGCTCAGTCCTCCACCTCCATCCACAGCTCAGGCCTCTACCTCCATCCACAGCTCAGTCCTCCACCTCTCCACAGCTAAGTCCTCCACCCCTATCCACAGCTCAGTCCTCCACCTCCATCCACAGCTCAGTCCTCCACCTCCTTCCACAACTCAGTCCTCCACCCCCATCCACAGCACTGTCCTCCACCCCAGTCCACAGCTCAGTCCTCCACCCCCATCCACAGCTCAGTCCTCCACCCCCATCCACAGCTCAGTCCTCCACCCCAGTCCACAGCTCAGTCCTCCACCCCCATCCACAGCTCAGTCTTCCACCCCCATCCACAGCTCAGTCCTCCACCTCCATCCACAGCTCAGTCCTCCACCCCCATCCACAGCTCAATCCTCCACCCCCATCCACAGCTCAATCCTCCACCCCCATCCACAGCTCAATCCTCCACCCCCATCCACAGCTCAGTCCTCCACCCCTATCCACAGCAGAGTCCTCCACCCCCATCCACAGCTCAGTCTTCCACCCCCATCCACAGCTCAGTCCTCCACCTACATCCACAGCTCAGTCCTCCACCCCCATCCACAGCTCAGTCCTCCACCCCCATCCACAGCAGAGTCCTCCACCCCCATCCACAGCTCAGTCCTCCACCCCTGTCCACAGCACACTCCGTCCCAGCGTGCCTGGGGTTTCTTTTGAGGTAAACCCCATATGTCCTCTCTGTCTCATCTGGAAGGGCTGGAGCTCTCAGGCTCATCCATGTGACTCCATGGCCGCAGGTGCCATCTGGACAAGGTCTGTGGGGATGGCACCTCTTCCTGCCCCTGCCCTAGGTGAGGAAGGAGGGTCCTGACTCTGAGATCTCATTTCCTTTAGGGAAATTCAAGGCATTTCTGCAATTCCTTTGCTGAGATGTGGCCAAAATTAATCCTTGTCTGCAAATGGTGTTTGGGACAATTCTAATTTTTACGAGAACTGTTTTGTAGTAAGTGGCATCTTCAAAGGTGTCAGGAGCAGAGCTGAATGGAGTATTGATGAATTTTGGCACAAAGAACGATCAGGCTTTTGGAATGATCTTCCTGAGGGAGATAGGAGCGGCCTGCGGTCAGCACATTTAAAGCCAAATTGCCTCTCTGACACCCTCCCCACCGGCCCCAGAAGGCGGGAAATCCTAGTGAATGGGTCCTGCTGCTCACCTCCCTCCGGTGTAGCCCAGGCAGCAGCCTACCTCTGGGCGACTTGGGAACACGAATTCTCATGGAGCCGCAGACCACCAGGACTTTGTATGAGCGGCAGGTTCTTCACTCAGATGTAGTAATAAATGTTGAATCCATTTAGGGTCTCATCATTTTGTGGTTACAGTTGTAAAAATCCTGTATCTTTAATTCTAAGACAGAAAACACCCTAAAATCTGCGAGTGTTTTCCTAACCGGGCAGCAAATCCCCGACTGACCTGGAGCGCATTGCCTGGCTGACCCAGTTGGGATGATGGCTCTCAACTCTCTCTCAAGGGGTGGGTTTGATTTGGGGCAGGCCCCCCAGGGCCCAGGGTACAGGTTAACATACACACTGCTTTTTAAAACATTTTTTATTTTCAATTATTATAGATACATAAGAGTTGTACCTGTTTATGGAGTACATGTGATTTTTATTTATTTTTTATTGAAGTGAAATACGCATATATCATTTACCGTCTTTACCATTTGTGGGCATAGAGTTCAGTAATATATGCATTTATAATGTTTTCTTCCCTGTATCCTTTCCTTTCCCCACCCCTCCCATTCTACTGATAATTGCAGTTCTTCTCTCTATGAGGTCAATGCTGTTAGTGCCCACGTATGAGTGAGATCACGCAATATTTCTTTTTTTTTTTTGGATACAGAGTTTTGCTGTGTCACCCAGGCTGGAGTGCAGTGGCACAGTCTTGGCTCACTGTAACCTCTGCCTCCTGGGTTCAAGTGATTCCCCTGCCTCAGTCTCCTGAGTAGCTGAGATTACAGGTACCCACCACTGTGCCCAGATGATTTTTGTATTTTTAATAGAGGCAAGATTTCATCATGTTGGCCAGGCTGGTCTTGAACTCCTCACCTCTGGTGATCTCGCCTGCCTAGGCCTCCCAAAGTGCTGGGATTACAAGCCTGAGCTGCTGCACCCGTACGCCTGGCTTACTTCACTTCACAATATGGCACTTTCGTCCCCATTGCTGCAGATGAGGGGTTTTCTCCTTTATGGGTAAAGGGTGTTCTATTGTGTGCATGCACCACATTTTCTTTGTCCGTTCATCCTGACGGGCACTGAGGCTGATCCACGCTGGGCTGCTGTGATCAGGAGTGAACGTGGGAGTGCAGAGGTCTCTCTGACGATTCCCTTTCTCAGGGTGTGTATCCAGCAGCGGGCCACTGGCTCACGGGGAGTTCACATATCTCTCGTATCATGTTTTCATACAAGCATGTGATGCGCTGTGATGAAATCAGGGAGATTCGCATATTAGTCACCTCAGGAACAATCATTTCTTTATGTTAGCAACACTTCAATTTTACTCTTTTAGTTATTTTGAAACATTATTACACATTATTATATATACATTATATAAAACATGTATTATATATGTATCATGCATTATACATATATATGTTATACATTATGTTTTAACATACATTGTTATACATATTAATTGTAGTCACCTCATAGTGTCACTCATCCCTGAATTTAAACTATTTTTTACCCATTAACCATCTGTCTTTACGCCTCTGTTTCCCGCTACTTTTACCAGCCTCTGGTAATCATCATTGTATTCTCTGTCTTCATGAGATCAATTTTTTAGGGGGGGCCTGGGGGACAATGTCTCGCTCTGTCGCCAGGCTACAATGCAGTGGTGCGATCTCGGCTCACTGCAATCTCCACCTCCTGGGTTCAAGTGATTCTCCTGCCTCATGATCCCGAGTAGCTGGGATTACAGGTGTGCACCACCATACCCAGCTAATTTTCATATTTTTAGTAGAGACAGGGTTTCGCTGTGTTGGCCAGGCTAGTCTCGAACCCTTGACCTTGTGATCTGCCCACCTCAGCCTCCCACAGTGCTGGGATTACAGGTGTGAGCCACCACACCCAGCCGAGATCCATTTTTTATTTAAGCTTTAACATGTGAGTAAGAACATGCAGTATTTGTCTTTCTGTGCCTG
Source organism: Cheracebus regulus (assembly GCA_963574635.1). Classification (NCBI taxonomy): domain Eukaryota; kingdom Metazoa; phylum Chordata; class Mammalia; order Primates; family Pitheciidae; genus Cheracebus; species Cheracebus regulus. Next base: position 67,538 of record CAUYQU010049479.1, on the reverse strand, counting down.
GCTTATTTCACCTAATTTCTGCCTATTCCATCCATGTTGCTAACAATGACAGGATTTCATTCTTTTTTATTGGCTGAATAATATTCCATTGTATACTGAGATGTGGAATCAATCGTGACCATCAATGGATGAGTAGATAAAATGTGGTGTTTATACACAACTGAATAATTTTCAGCCATAAAACCTGCTTCTTAAAATCGCAAGCCTTCTGAGTCTTGGCATGCCTCTCAGTCCTGGGTGTTGGGTGAGCAATCGTGGGCCTGCAGGAAGTCCTCCAGTGACTGTGGATGCATAAATCAGACTTTCGTTTCTGCGTGCTCATCTGTGCAGTGGAAATTGTGTTTCCTCTCGTCTCTCTGGTAGAAAGCACCAGTCTGACAGCTTGTCGGGTATGAGATGCACATGCCTTTGACTCTGTGGGTGTGTAGCCGGGTGGGGAAACAGGGTTCTTACCTGAACACATCTGTTCACAGATGGCTCTGCATTGAAGAGGCCCAGCCTACTGTTCGGGTCACGCCCACACGCTGTGCTTCTCTCTGAGCCTTGGCTACGGCATCTGGGGCTGAGTAATTCTTGGTGAGAGTAGGATCCTGAGCGGCATCCCTGCCACCACCCATCCCATAGTCACGACAAAGATGTCCTTATGTCTCTGACATTGGTGAATGTCCTCTGAGGGGAAAGTCACTTTTGGGGGACCACTGTTCTAGACCTGTTTGGGCTCAAATTGAAAGGATGTTATGTTTTATTAATTTTGAGGTGAAGTCTAGCTTTATCGCCCAGGCTGGAGTGCAACGGCATGATCTTGGCTCATTGCAACCTCCTCCTCCCGGGTTCAAGCTATTCTCCTGCCTCAGCCTCCCAAGTAGCTGGGATTATATTTTTAGTAGAGACGGGGTTTCTCCATGTTGGTCAGGCTGGTCTCGAACTCCTGACATCAGGTGATCCGCCCACCTCAGCCTCCCAAAGTGCTGGGATTACAGGCATGAGCCACCATGCCTGGCCATGTTTGATTTTTTAAGCATGTCTTAGTAATTTATCCAACATATTTTTTCACCTATAGTCCAGTTTCTAAGTTTATCTAGAGTTCTCTAGGTTGCCAGCAGACCAAAGCAATTAAACAAGTTACTATTAATTACTTAAAGGGTTTTCTTTTTTACTCTAGTAGTTCATGTGCAAAGAATATGTTCCTCTGAAAACAGCAGCGTATCTGCTGAAAGACTGGACTTTATTGACGGAGCTCTGCTGTCTGGCCACTGCTTGCGCTCCTGTAAACCAGGGCCAAGCTACGTGTGGGACATGCCAAGCCTTGGGCTCCGTTCCAGGGAGACTCGAGGAGGATTTGCCAATTAACCCATTCTCTTCTACCTGGTGAACCAATTGCTGGTTGGTTCTTTTTTTTTTCTCTTAAGCTACGGTTTTTCCTTAGACGCCTACAAATGGCTTTAGCTTCTTGGAGATGATGATAGGAAGTATATCAGAGGCTTTGACCCAAAGGCTGTGCCCAGGGTAAACCGTCGTGGCTTTGGTGGGTCCGAACCAGACTGGAGAGGGTCAGTTGGTTAACCCAGGGCTGCCACTGTGGCTGCAGAAAACAGCTGGCTCCTTGCATTTGGTTTCACGGATGGATTTAATATCCTGTTGTCGAAGATTATTCTGCAGATTTGAAACACTGTTCCTCTTTTTATATAGCTCTTCAAATATGACTCACTTAAGATTCTTGCCAAGGAAGTTGGCTCACGTCTGTAATTCCAGCACTTTGGGAGGCTGAGGCGGGCAGATCACTTGAGGTCAGGAGTTAGAGGCCAGCCTGGCCAATGTGACGAAACCCCTTCTCTACTAAAAACACAAAAGTTAGCTGGGTGTGGTGCACATGTCTGCAATCCTTGGAAGGCTGAGGCTTGAACCCAGGAGGTGGAGGTTGCAGTGAGCCGAGACTGCACCATTGCACTCCAGCCTGGGTGAAAGAGCGAGACTGTCTCAAAAAAGAGAAAAAAACAGTCTTTCTTCTTAAATTTTTTTTTTTTTTTTTAGTTTGGTTCTGCTCTGGACAGTTGTTTATAAACATTGTCAGAGCCCTCTTTGTCTCTTTCACACTGTGAAGAAAGGCTAGGAATAATTCTGGTCATTTTATTTATTAGCTAGTTCTTTCCATGATTAAAAACAACACACTCTGCTGGGCGTGGTGGCTCACACCTGTAATCCCAGCACTTTGAGAGGCTGAGGCCAGCAGATCACTTGAGATCAGGAGTTCGAGGCCAGCCTGGCCAATGTGGTGAAACCCTATCTCTACTAAAAATACAGAAAAAAAAAAAAAAAAAAAAAAAAAAGCCAGGAATGGTTTTGGCCACCTGTAAACCCACCTACTTAGGAGGCTGAGGCAGGAGAATCACTAGAACCTGGGAGGCAGAGGTGCAGTGAGCCAAGATTGTGCCATTGCGCTCCAGCCTAAGCAACAAGAGCAAACCTCCATCTAAAAAAAAAACAAAAACAAACCAGGGCGTGATAGCTCATGCCTGTAATCTCAGCACTTTGGGAGGCCAAGGTGGGTGGATCATCTGAGTTCAGGAGTTCGAGACCAGCATAGTGAAACCCTATCTCTACTAAAAATACAAAATTAGCCAGGCGTGGTGGTACGTACTGGTAATCTCAGTACTCGGGAGACCGAGGCAGGAGAATCCCTAGAACCTGGAGGCGGAGGTTGCAGTGAGCCGACATTATGCCATTGCACTCCAGCCTGGGCAATAAGAGCAAAACACCATCTAAAAAAAGCAAACAAAAAACACATTCAAAAGGTATCAGATAAGTGTGTTTTTCTGTTGAAAGGCTGAGGGGTGTTGGTTGGAACAGCATCAACATCCAGCTTCTGGTCCTGCAGCGCCTGCGCCCCCCCGCCCCAGCTCAGCTCAGGTGCCCGAGGGTCTCCATCTCCCTGCGCCCTATGGTCAGCAGCCCTGTCCCTGCACTCAGACTGGCCACACTTCAGAGCTTGAAATGTCAGCATGTGATATTAGCTTCCCTTGTTTCAGCCTGAGCATTACAGCTTGACTTATTATACCAATAAACAGACCATTAACTTATCAGTGAATCAATTAGCGTCATGTTTCTCTTCTTTAGTTGGTCCCGGAGGTAGAGAGTAGTATGATGGATACCAGAGGCTGGGAAGGGGTGTGGACGGAGGGGCTGCAGAGAGGTGGATGGGTACGAACATAAGCTTAGATAGGAGTAGGTTACAGTGTGGATAGAGGAATAGGCTGGTTGTTAGTGACAGCATATCGTATTAATGTATTTCAGAGTAGCTGGGAGAGAGGACTGGAAATGTCTGGAAGGCATAGAAATTATAATTATCCAGGGTGATGGACACACCAGTACCCTAATTTGGTCATTACAGGTTCTGTGCATGCAACAAATACTCACATGCACCCCACAAATATGTAAAATAATAAGTGTCAATAAAATAACATTTTTAAAATATGGAAAAAACCTTTCCCTTCCTGATAGAAACCCATCATTTGCTGTAGGAAATATATATATAATATATATATTATATTTATATATATTTATATAAATATATATAATATATATAATATATATTATATATTTTATATATAATATATATTATAAATATATATAATATATATTATATTACATATAATATATATATTATATATATTTATAATATATATTATATATAAAATATATAATATATATTATATATATTATATATATTTATATAAATATATATATTATATTTTGTTAGTTTGTTTATATTAAAAAAATATATATTTTTTTGTTTGTTTTTTGATAAAATTAACTTCCTGCTTTTATAATCTTTTAAGTGAGAAATCTCACACTTGTGACCCAGAATAAACACCTTTTCCTCAAAAGTGCTGGTGCTCCCCTGTCTGAAGAAGGAGGTGTAGGGAACCTCTCTCCATCCGGAGGATGCCTGAGCTTTTGGGATGTGTGGACCCGGGGTGGCCACAGAAGGCTGAGCTCCTGCTCCTGGGATGTGTGGACCCGGGGTGGACACAGAAGCCTGAGCTCCTGCTCCTTGGATTTGTGGACCCGGGGTGGCCACAGAAGCCTGAGCTCCTGCTCCTTGGATGTGTGGACCCGGGGTGGCCACAGAAGACTGAGCTCCTGCTCCTGGGATGTGTGGACGGGGGTGGCCACAGAAGCCTGCACTCCTGTTCCTGGGAGGTGTGGACACGGGAATGGCCATGGAAACTACTTGGGAAGTCAAAGAACAGGTGACAGCATCAGTGCTGACTTTCAGGGCCGTGTCAGGTGTTTTCTTTAAATCTCTGTCTCTTCCCTCCCACTCCTGACTCTGACCCTCGCCATTCCCACTCCCCCACATTGTTGAAAGACCAAGCGAGGTTGTCCACATCCCATTCAGTCATAGTTCTTTGATATTTTATAGATAACTATATCTGCCTGTTAACTTCCTTGAAGTCAAAACTACTCAGCCACTGCAAGTCAATCTGAAGGTAAATGATGTTTGAAGGCAGCGCTGTGCAGTTCCTCATGCGTACTGTGCCGGACCTGATCTGCCAGGCCTCTGCCAGGGCCCATGCCTTCCACTCGAGCGCTCGTGCTCTCCGCACTGGCTGAATCCAAGAAGGCCGGTTCCAGTGGCCTGGGTCTGCTCTGCACTCCCTGCCTGTCGCTGGAACATTGTCCAACAAAATTGATGCATCCAGGATGACAATAACCACAGCACAAGCATTATCTTTTTATGACGCGTTTATACTCCAGCCATGCCCATGCGAATTCTTCATGTATGATCTGCCTTCATCCCACCCCCATTTATGCAAAGCCCGTGGCTTCAGACGATCTGGTTTTACGCGGCATTTCAAACTGCAGAAGAGCATCACCTCCCTTTCCCACCACCGCCCCACCACTGTTGTCAGCTGAATGATCCTTAGGGAGGTCATTGCTGTGAGGTCACTGCCCAGCCAGTGCTTGGGACCCCCTCTCTGCAGGGGAGGAAGGGCGCCTAGCCTCGCCCCTGCTGTGGCTGTTGGTTGTACAACTTACCTGGAATTGTGCACACTTAGCTTTGGCCGAAAGAAGTCTGTGATGTCAGAGGGCTAAATACATCATGTCATTGTATTATTGGTCTTCCAAAGAAGGAGGTGCAGGACTACACCATGACCTGTCATGTTCTAACCTATTTTAGAATTTAGAGTTGACTGAGTTTCCCAGGAACAAATCCTTAGGCTGCTCTGCAGACATTTTCTGTAGCAATGAAGTTGGCAAGTATGCTTTGGGAGGGTGATTGCAAGGTTCTGTGGACGAGAGCATTCCTTTAGAGCCTTGGTGGGAGGCAGGCAGGGCTTGGGGTGTGTGTTGGCTCGGGGTTATTTAATCTCAAGCTCTGCCTCTGAATTTCCTAGGGACAGGATAAAGCCAGGATTCCTGGCCTTTGAAAACCACCGGCATAGGGAACTTCTTCCCGCCTCTCTCTGATGCTCACTTAGTTCTGAATGCTGGTGTTTCCTGAGTCTAAGCCTAGATAGCTGTTCAGAGCTGACCCCTCTGCATGCATGCTCTGAGTTTTAGAAGTGAAATGCTTTAATTTATGAAGGAATGCTATAGCTTCAGGTTTTGTGGGAGAGGGAAAAGGAGTAAGCTAGAGAAAGCTTGATTCTGTATGAAACGAAAAAAGAGGATTTACTCAGATGCAGCAAAGCCCATAAATAAATCTCTGCGTGCAGAAACGACATCTGCAGGAAGCTGGTGATAACACTATCTGGAAGACACTTTTAAAGTCTGTTATCTCCGGCAGCTTGTTTTCTCCTGGTAGTTGGAATGCTCAGCATTTGAGGTTAGTTGAGTGAAGAATTCAGGAAATCAGATTGGAAAAAACATCATCCAGTTGAGAAGACGTGGGCCCATGGAACAAGCGTTCTGAAAGAAAAAGCCAACTTCGCTGCAACCCAAGACTGTCATTTCCCTTTGTCTTTAACTTTAAAAAAAAAAAAAACATGAGATGTCACAGAAGAGAAAGCTACCCATAGGTGAACTAGCTTACTTCATTTACGATGGATTCAACGAATGCCTAAAACTTCTGGCCAAAATCACCCCTGCATATAGAACTATCTTCTACATGGTTAGAAGGCTATGTTTATTTTGACACTGCTCAAAATAATTTTTAATAAGTTAAAATGACTTCAGAGCCTGTGGCATGTTCTTAGATATCAAAAAAGTCTGCCCAACAGTGGGTCCAATGCAGCCAGCAAGGAGCTCTAAGGTTCATCTTGTGAGTCAGGCTCAACAAGACAGAGAGTGTTACTTGGGTTAAAAAAAAAAAAAAAAAAAAAAAAAAACGAACATAGCGTTAAAGGTTTTATGCTCTGTTTTTCTTATGTGAGTCATAAAACTGGCTTAGAAGGCAAATTCCAAAAGGGTGTTTTAGGAAATGTTTGGGCTTTGGCTGTAGTAAGATATGTATTCAGCCTTCTAAGAAGACTTCAATAGAGAAACCTCATCTGAATTTCTACGTTGTAGTAGGTTTGGGTAAAATTAGTCTTCCTAATTTAGTAATATATTCCTTGTTAGTGAAAGACAGCCTAGAACTGTACTTGGTAGTTATTTTTCAGATGTTCTGTGGGCACCATGACTTTGCAAATTAAAGAATAAGTCATTTCCTAGCAACTTAGGTCATGCGCGCACTAGAGAGAGCTTTGGAGGCGGCACACAGTCCTCCCTTTTTATTTTTTAATTGCTTTCTTTGCCATCTGCATCTATGCAACACAAAATAATGAAATTATTTTTAGAGAGCATTTTACTTTTCAAAATGTTATGTTTGCAGAGCAGTTTTCTCATGACTCTAGAAGCAAGGGGATTCGTTAGAAGGTTTGATGAAACCTGTATTTAAATTCTGTGAAATCATGCAGGGAAAGGAAATTGTGTGGTTTCCACTATGGCATATTAAGTAGTAAAATGCTGGGTGGGGTGACTTGATCCGGGATAGCATGTGCTCCAGGAATCGTCTGAAAACTCACACTGTTTGGGGTGCAGGGTTGACCCCCGGCCTGGGACAGCCTCGGGACACTGCAGCAGACGTGGCGTGTCCTGTTCAGCAGAGCACTGGCAGGGAGGGCCCCTTCCCCTCCGTCTCTTTATTTGCCAAACAACTGCCTGCGCAGAAATGAGCAGTCTGGGTGTGGGAATCTAGCAGCTCTCGGCTCTCAGTCTGTCAGAGCCCAGGGTTACGGCTGCTCTACACCCTGCTCCGCCCAGGGAGCTCCTGGTTTCTGCCGAGGGTCAGGCCTCAGCATGGGTCATCTTTTCTCTCCTCCTCAGATGGGAGCTTGGAGGATGGGATGTCGCCCCTCTAAGAAGAGTGCATTTCGGCACGGTGCTGCAGGCTCTGATTCTGGCCCAGGCCACACACCTGCCTTCTTGCTTCTTTGCCCCGCAAGCTTCACCAAAGTGAAGCTGGAAAGTCAGGGTCGCCACAGATGGACGTTTGTTCGGTGTTGCTCCCAGACCTAAGAATGCAGCACTCTGTTGTGAACACAGAATGAAGCATAATTCTTAGCAGAAACCTGGGAGTTTGGGGTGGTAGAGATCACTAAAAATGCAACCCCAAGGCTGGATTATCTCTCTTTCTTTTCTTTTTTTTTTCTTTTGAGATGGAGTTTCACTCTTGTTGCCCAGGCTGGAGTGCAATGGCACAATCTTGGTTCACCACAACCTCCGCCTCCTGGGTTCAAGCAATTCTACTGCTTCGGCCTCCCAAGTAGCCAGGATTATAGGTATGCACCACCATGCCCAGCTAATTTTGTATTTTTAGTAGAGATGGGGTTTCTCCATTTTGGTCAGACTGGTCTGGAACTCCCAAACTCGGGTGATCCACCACCTCAGCCTCCCAAAGTGCTGGGATTACAGGTGTGAGCCACTATGCCCAGCCTAGGTTATCACTTTATTTATGTATCTACCCACCCACCTACCTACCTACTTTATTCTAGTATTCTAAGGACTATAGCCTCCAGGAGTCACTCATGGCTTTGCCCATGGCCCCCTGTGCCTGGTGCGTCTTTGTGTGGACAGAGCATACGTAGCAGGACAGAACATAAACGGTGCCTCCCAGGGCACCCTGTGTAGAGGGGAGGCCTGCATCCAACGTCACACAGGCTTAACCCTCGCCCTCCTGTGGGACGGCTACACTGAGCTCATCTGCACTTCATGGGAAATCTGTTTTCCGAGTGAGGGGAGATGATGATGATGATGATGATAATAATAATAATAATAATATTGATCCCTAGAGTGGGCCTGGGCTGTGTTTGGAAGATGTTCCACTGCTTTGCCATGAAGGTAGGGGACTGGTGATAGGCAGCCCCATACCAGCTGTGAGTGAGTGGCTGGGGCCTGGGGGTCCTCAGGAGGTGCAGATGGGGCTGCCAGCACTGAAATGAACCTGCTCTGTTCATTTCCGAAAAGGTGGTGCACACCTGTTCCATTCCAGACTGTTTCTTCCTTTCTTCTTTATTGCATGTATGACTCTAGATTATAAACATACGTAGGGCCAGGTGTGGTAACTCACGCCTGTAATCCCAGCACTTTGGGAGGCCAAGGTGGGCAGATCACTTGAGCTCAGGAGTTAGAAACAACCCTGGCCAGCATGGTGAAACCCTGTCTCTACCAAAAATACAAAAAACAAAAGCCGGTTGTGGTGGTGCATGCCTGTAATCCCAGCTACTCTGGAGGCTGAGGCAGGAGAATCGATTGGACCCGGGAGATGTAGGTTGTAGTGAGCTAAGATCACGCAGTTGCACTCTAGCCAGGATGACAGATCAAGGCTCTGTCTCAAAAAAATAAACATACATGTATATCTAATAATTTTGATGGAAATTTACATTTATATGTGTACAAATTAGCCATCAGTGTGCCTGCACTATTGATTAATTTATATACAGAGCTCCATAATGTATGGGTCATTTCATTTTTAAAAACCTTTCTTTTTTCTGTCCTCTTGATCTTCACTAAGGAGGGGTTATGAATGCACCAATAATCTATTACGAACTTTTCTAAATGCTGAATAGCTGTTCCTTTGTAAGGTTAAATACTGTGGAAAGCGAGCTCCGTAGATGAAGGTGGGGTGGGCACTGCTGCATTTCCTCATCTTGTATATTCTATGAAGGAAAAGATGGGGGTGCATTTAGAAGTGAAAGGTCATCATCCGGCTGGGCATGGCAGCTCACGCCTGTCATCCCAGCACTTTGGGAGGCCAAAGCAGGCAGATCACCTGAAGTCGGGAGTTCGAGACCAGCCTGGCCAACATGGAGAAACCCCATTTCTACTAAAAATACAAAATTAGCCGGGCGTGGTGGTGCACGCCTGAAATCCCAGGTACCCAGGAGGCTGAGGCAGGAGAATTGCTTGAACCTGGGAGGCGGAGTTTGCGGTGAGCTGAGATTGTGCCACCGCACTCCAGCCTGGGTAACAAGAGTGAAACTCCATCTCAAAAGAAAAGAAAAGAAGAAAGGGGTAATTAATTGTTCTTGGGCTTCTTCTCTCAGTATGTCCTCTCATGTTGATATCTGATTCCCTAAGCAGTGCAGTCACTCGTGGACAGTAAGGCAGGCAATGATCATTCAGCTGTGCTGTTCAACAACATTTAGTGTATATCGAAAGTGGCCCAGGTTGCCTTGGCAGGTGGAGCCCCTGACAAAACACTTCATGTATGTACCGTGGTCGACAACGCTGTGTACCTGTGTGTTTGTGCTGAGGTCTAATAAACACGTGGGGCGAACATGGCCCCTTTCAACCTCTCAGGAAACTCTGGGCACAGGAGAACTGCCTGACGGCTCCTCGCACTGTCTGGCAGAGTCTTCGCAGACGTTCCCGTTACTAGAGACTCCATGCGAGGGCTCCCCCACAGTTCCTGCTCTCTCCAGCTTGGGAACTGCCCTGTCTTCTGACCAGCAGTGCTCAGGCACTGACGTTCACTGTCATTTTTCCCATTTTATGTAGTTTAAGGATCGCTTCACATTGAGTGAAGTTCATCTCGTTTTTAAAAGTTTCTCCTTTCTTCCCTAGGGCTACCAGGGCATGGTGGATGGAGGCTCGAACATCGTGGAGGCTGACTGGGAGAGTGTCTCCAGCATCCTGCAGGTGGTGGGTACCTGGCGCTGTCCGTGGGTTTCTCTCAGTTAGACTCTTCTATGTCTAGTATATTTGCAGAACACTTGAGCTCAGAATAGTCGAGAAACAGAGATTATGTGGAGAGAACACTTTGTGAGAAGCTCTTTACTTATGGTTTGGTCTGTAGAAATGTATGGTAATCCTTGGCTCACTTGGAGTACTTGTTAATGGAGATAATCCAAATCGGGCCGGGCGGCATGGTGACTCACGCCTGTAATCCCAGCACTTCGGGAGGCGGAGGCAGACAGATCACGAGGTCAGGAGTTTGAGACCAGCCTGACCAACATGATGAAACCCCATTTCTACTAAAAATACAGAAAATAGCTGGGCATGGTGACGCGTGCCTGTAATCCCAGCTACTCAGGAGGCCCAGGCAGGAGAATCGCTTGAACCTGGGAGGTGGAGGTTGCAGTGAGCTGAGATTGTGCCACTGCTCTCCAGCCTGGGCAACAGAGCGAGACTCTGTCTCAATAAAAAACCAAAAATAATCCAAATCAGTGCCTCCCCGCTGAAGATGCTGGTGGGGCCCACAGCTTCATGCTGGTCCCAGGCTCTGGCCTCCTGAGCTCTGGCCGCATCAGAAGAGACGTGGGGGGAATTCTGACAACCACGGAAGTTAGGTGGCGCAACATTCGCAAAACGTTGGGACAGTGTGGGCTGAATTCAGACAGGAGAGCATTTCCATTCTGCTGTCCTGACACAGGAAGATAAGATGTGAACGTAGGGTTGAAGAGTGTGTGTATCAGTGTGTGTTTCTGTGTGTGGTATATGTGGTGTGTGAATCTCAGTGTGTGAGTTTGTGTGGTGTGTGTCTGTAGGTGTGTGTCTCTGCGGGTGTATGTGTATGGTGTACCCGTGTGTATGTGTTGACTGCGTGAGTTTGCAGCTAGTGAGTGTGTATCTGTGGGATGTGTGTATATGCGCTTTCCTTATGTGTGTGTGTGTGTGTGTGGTGCATCTGTGTGTACATGTGTGTGGGGGAGAGGGAGAGGGAGACAGAGAGAGAGAGAGAGAGAACGGGAATGGCTGCCACTCCTCTGCAGCCAGGCATCCTGGTTTCCTTCCCAAGCTGCATCTGCGGGGTCTCTGGTGGGAGTTTCTGGGTTGCTGACCCCACCTCCCATTGTGCCTGCTCCCGTGCTGCCCAGGCTCTTTGTCCCGGAGGAGTCCAGAGAGCATCCCTGCCCCGCTCTGCACCCCCAGCCTCACCTGCCTTGGGGGCCGCGTCGGAAGTGGTCTCAGTCTCTCTTGGTACCAGTGACACAGGATTGTGCTGAGTGAATTTCAGTTTTTGTAACCTTTTCGTAATGCTTTGATAAATTAAATGGTGGTAGGTTCCATGTAAAGACATGAACTTTTCTGAAATTTGGAATATTAATAAAAAGTCTCCATATGTGAAAATGAGCTGTGTACATGTGCCATTGGTGCATTGAAATACACATTGTCACATCCATGTGGGGGGCTCCTGGGAGCTGCCTGCAGACCGAGGTCAGTGAGAGCTTTGTCTCCAGCAATCGTGGAGACAGCCCCTGCTGCGCTTGTGAGCAGCTCGCTTGAGGGAGTCAGCATGAGCTTAGGGATCCAGGGTGGATATCGGTGCAGTCATGATTTCATTTCAAGGAATCCTGCATTTCTTGATTCCATCAACAATTCTCAGTTTTTGGAAAACCAAGTGAGACAAATCGTGATCTGTGTCCCCTGGAAGTTTGGATGACAGAATTTAAGTTCCTGAAGACTTAGCTCTTTAAAAGGAGCAGCAGGTATATGGTGCAAAACAAAATCCCCTTGGCCCCAGGTTCCTGCTGCTTTTACTTGTGTTTGCTGTAAGAGGTGACTCGAGGGAGGGCCCAGCTGGGCCGCAGGTCACGCTGCTTCTCTTGTCGTGGCCAGCGGGCTCTGGTGGCCAGTGGGCTCGTCTTTTGTTTCACGAACACCTGGTTGAACTTGTTGGCCAGTGCTAGGGCAGCTGCTGTGATGCCACAAGCTGGTTCCTGCTCCATATATTTAACTGATGGCTGCTGTGTGTCTGGCTCCGCACTTTCCCTGGCTCCTCCCAGGTGTGACGCGCTTGTCTTTCTCCACGGAATTCTGGTCTGAGACTCAAAAGAGGAAAATGCCAGTCTTTCGTAGCTAGTTACTGACTCACAAGATGCAAATGAGGAAACGGAAACTCCAGGACCCCGTGTCTACAGTTGGCCTGTGTGTGAGACACACCTGGCTTTCCGTCCTGCCGAGAGGAGATAAATAAGCTGGTGTCGTCTTTCCCAGGGCGGGACGATCATCGGCAGCGCGCGGTGCCAGGCCTTCCGCACGCGGGAAGGCCGCCTGAAGGCCGCCTGCAACCTGGTGCAGCGTGGCATCACCAACCTGTGTGTGATCGGCGGGGACGGGAGCCTCACCGGGGCCAACCTCTTCCGGAAGGAGTGGAGCGCGCTGCTGGAGGAGCTGGCCACGGGCGGTGAGTGGACGCCTGCTCCCACGCCCTGCGGGTTTCGCCCTGTTTCAGAGCTCTGGAACAGACACATTTCCCCTTCCCCGTGGCAGAAGCACCTGTCGTCACAGATCTTACAGGTCACCATCTCAGGACGCTTTATAATCTCAAAAAAGCAATAGCATTGATCATAAGAATGCTATGAATGACCAGGCCTGGTGGCTCATGCCTGCAGTCCCAGTACTTTGGGAGGCTAAGGCAGATGAATCACCTGAGGTCGGGAGTTTGAGACCAGCCTGACCAACATGGAGAAACCCCGTCTCTACTAAAAATACAAAAATTAGCCAGGCATGGTGGCAGACACCTGTAATCCCAGGTACTCAGGAGGCAGAGGCAGGAGAATTGCTTGAACCCAGGAGGTAGGGGTTGCAGTGAGCCGAGATTGCACCATTCCACTCCAGCCTGAGCAATAAGAGTGAAACTCAATCTCAAAAAAAAAAAAAAAAGAGTGCTATCAATTTAACCTTACCATGTGCCAGACACTCTTCCACCTTTTACACAGATTGTTTTATGGAATCCTCACAATAGCCATCTAAGCCAGGTTTTTAGATCATCCCTCTTACAGATGAGGAATCAAACAGCCACTCAGCCATGGGGTGGCGAGAGTCCCCACCAGCCCTGGACACCAGCGTCTGCCTTTCAGCCCACACACAGCATCCCTCCAGTCTGCTGGTGTCCCTGAAAACTGAAGTTGTCCCAGGACTTTATTTAGATGTTAAATCTCTGCTGATACGTCATCCAGTATCACCTTTGACACTATTTAGGAAAGCATTTCTGAGAGCCCTGTTGAGTATGTAGGTTTTTGTTTGGACACAGAGTCTCTCTACATTGCCAAGGCTGGAGTACAGTGGCGTGATCTCGGCTCACTGCAACCTCCGCCTCCTGGGTTCAAGCGATTCTCCTGCCTCAGCCTCCCCAGTAGCTGGGATCACAGGCATGCACCACCACATCCAGTTAATTTTTTTTTTTTAATTTTTTTTAATTTTTAGCAGAGATAGGGTTTCGCCGTATTGGCCAATCTGGTCTCGAACTCCTGACCTCAGGTCATCCACCCGCCTCGGCCTCCCAAAGTGTAGTTTTTCTTTCTTGAAGTGGTTGTTAGGTAATTTCGGTGCAATATAAAATATGACCGGAAGCATATTGTTTAATAGCAGCCTTGAATGAGGCAAAGCAGTTGTCACCAGGTTTGTGAACACTGACGTAGTGGGTGGAGAATGCTACCCATTGGAAGCAGCCAGGCCTCAGGGTTCCCTCTCGTCCACCTCGTCCTGGTCTGGCACAGCCCACTGCATGCACAGAGTTGGGGACGGAGGCCACGCGTCCAGGCCTAAGCTTGCCCCTGGTCCTTTGATGGCTCTGAGTCCCTTTCTGCAGATCTGCCCAGCCCAGGTCTGTCCTGAGTGTGGGGTAGATGCCACCCAGGACCCAGCTACCCACAGATGCATGAGAAGTCACTGTGAAGGTGACCTAGGGTCTTCGACTCTTAATTCCGTAATTGTAACGTATCCTTGTTCAAAGCCATGCCATTCTCTGAAGCTGCTGCCGGGTAATCCTGAGGTTTTGTTTACCGATGGCAAGCATGGCTCCTTTCTTTTCTTTGATAATCCACTGCTCTTGTCTCAGTGCCAGGTGACAACGCACATTGCGTGTAACTGCTTCCAGCCTTGTCTGGCTTGTTTACTTAACTATGCAGAATCCAACTATGCAGCATCCGGTTGCCTAGAGTTCTGAGAAAATAAAAAATTGGCCAGGGCAGTGGCTCACACCTATAACCCCAGCACTTTGGGAGGCCAAGGCAGGAGGATCGCTTGGCCCAGGTTTAAGACCAGCCTGGGCAGCATAGGGTCTGGCTCTGCAGAAAATTTAAGAAATCAGCCAGGCATAGTTCTGGCTTCTCCGGAGCCTGAGGCAGGATGATGGCCCAAGCCCAGGAGTTCAAGGCTGCAGTGAGCTGTGATTGTGCCACTGCAGTCCAGGCTGGTCAATAGAATGAGACTGTGTCTCAAAAAAAAAAAAAATGATAATCAATAAATGATGCCAGTAACAAATCAAAGCGTTGAGAATGGTTGACTTCTCTGCCGCGGCCATTCTGCCTCACCCCTCGTGGGCACCCCGAGTGAGCCATGGTAGCGCTGATGGATGGGCTGCTGGCTCCCCATGCAGGCCAGATCGAGAAGGAGGCCGTGCCGAGGTATGCCTACCTCAACGTGGTGGGCATGGTGGGGTCCATCGACAACGACTTCTGTGGCACCGACATGACCATCGGCACCGACTCGGCCCTGCACAGGATCATCGAGGTGGTGGACGCCATCATGACCACGGCCCAGAGGTAAGGCGCCCAGAGGAACGGGCGGGAGGCTGCGTGGGGCCCCACGTGTGCCCAGCCTGGACGTTACCACAGGCCCTAAAGCATTCTGCAGGTTGGTGTCCTGGTGCTGGCCTTGTAACTTGACTTTTAGGAACTGTTGCAAGAAAAGTGTCCTCTGATCTGCTTTTCATTTTTAATTTTAAAACATTCCTTTTTACCCTGATGATAAAAGAAAATATGTGTATATTGGAATTTGAAAGGAAGAAACGAAATAATTATTATCTCAGTGTTCTACCTGAGCATCTCCTACGGGTTACAAGCAGGTGGGGCCACAGCGTCTGAGCCTAGGCGCTCTAGGCTCAGCAGATTATCACCAATAACTCTGTAGGACACTGTACAATTTCTGAAGCACCTTGCACGAAAACCATGTGGAATGGTAAATAAACCACGTGGAATGGTGAATAAAATCAGTGTCTCCCCTTTAAGGACGAGGCGCTTGAACCCGGGGGCGCTGAATCCAGCCCCCAGCACGGTGCCTCCCAGGCCTCGCTGTGTGCATGTCCCATTCCCAGTGACACCTCATTGGACATTCTCAGTGCCTGGGCATGACCCCTGTAGTTGCTGGAAATCCACAGAGTGGGAAGGCTGCTTGGAGCAGCTGGACTTTGCCCTTTTCCTGGGAAGACTATGGTCTCTGGGCATCAACCACACCAATGCAGGGACACTGCCCTCACTGGTTTCTATGTGGGGTCCAGCCGTGGCTCTCGACAGTGGCCGCTGACTGACCATGACGGACCATAGAGAGGTTGTCTGGGAAAGAGCAGAGTGCAGGGCCAGGGAGCGTGAGTGTGTCCTGAGCCCATGCGGGCGGGCAGCGTGAAACGTGCAGCTGGAGAGCACAGTGGTGGCGGAAGCCCCGTTCCTCTCAGGGGTCTGGAGGGCTACCACACCACGTTTGCTTCTGTAGAAATGGACCATTTGTGAAGCCTTGGTCACTGTGGGCTTCCTGGCTGACTTGGCTGTCAAGGCCCGGGGCTGAGTGGGTGCTCCCTCTGTTTCTCTTCCAGCCACCAGAGGACCTTCGTTCTGGAGGTGATGGGGCGACACTGTGGGTGCGTACCTGCGGTCGGTGGTGGGTAGACGTGGTGTGGGTGGGGACCCTTAGCACCATCTCCCCGAGGCTGCACCCTACATCATGAATGCTCCATTCCCATGGAGAGTCCTGGAGGGGCCTCGTCCCGCTTGGTAGGCAGCATAGTATCTGCCCGTCTGTCGCTGACCGGGTGCCCGGGTGCTCTCAGGGAAGGCTCGTCTCTCCTGGGTGTTGATGCCTCTGCCTTGTCACGTAGGTACCTGGCCCTGGTGAGTGCCTTGGCCTGTGGCGCCGACTGGGTGTTCCTTCCAGAATCTCCGCCAGAGGAAGGCTGGGAGGAGCAGATGTGTGTGAAACTCTCCGAGGTAATGCGGGTCCCGTGGCCACTGATTGCCGGCAGTGCCGGCTGCTTTGCTGTAATCAGGATCCCAAGTGGGATGATGTTTTAAGCAAGTGAAAATGTTTCTCTGTCTCCAGTTTGTCACACTTTGTATTTCACTCTTGGACTGTTAGCGTGGGGCACGTCTTCTCTGTGAAGGCCGAGACTGAAGGCAGGAGAGGTCTCATTTAAGACAGAGCGAGTCTGGTTAGAGCGCCCCATGTGTGCCTGACTCTGGCAGGTGGACTTCAGGCACTACTGGCTCCAGGCTCCACACAGCCACCACTACCATTTTCTATGGAAGGGTCTTTAACATGGGGCTTTATGGAAAGCAAATCGACTGAGGCTAGGTCAATCCACAGCGTGGAGCAACTGCTGTGTTCCTTTCATGGCCTCTTTAGGCTCATGTGACTGCCGTGGCGTAGGAAGGACGATGGGGGCGGTAGCATTGTTGTCCAGCAGTGCGAGGCTTTTCGGGTGTGGCTGCGGCCGCCAGCTCCCACTGCCTGCGCTCGTGTCCAGTCACGCTGTGTGTCCTGCCCCGACTGTCCGCTGCGGGAGCCTGTGTGCAGTACGACCTCATCCCACCGGCCGGGCGTCGGGGCTCCCTCTGGGAATGGCTGCGGAGGAGTGGGTCACAGGGAGGTGGCAGGAAGCTCAGCATGCGTGAGGTGCCTGGGGAGGTCCACCTGTGTCCCTCCCCGTGGGGACCCCATCCATCACACTAGTACCCTCCCCCTGGGGCTGACTGGGGGCCACCCAGCCCCAAAGAGCTCTCCTCCAGTGAGCCGCAGCGGCCGTGCCCCTCCCCCGCACCCCTGCCCCTCCCCCGCACCCCCCGCCCCTCCCCCGCACCCCCTACCCTCCCCCGCCCCTCCCCTCCTCCCCCGCCCCTCCCCCGCACCCCCCCCTCCTCCCCCGCTCCTCCCCTGCACCCCGCCCCTCCCCCGCACCCCCGCCCCTCCCCCGCACCCCCGCCCCTCCCCTGCACCCCCGCCCCTCCCCTCCTCCCCTGCTCCCCTCCTCCCCCGCCCCTCCCTGCTGTCACCCAGAGCACCTCTCGCCACCTTCTGGTGCCATTGGGAAGCAATTCTTAGGATGTTGGGCAAAGACTGCAGCCTGGAAAAGGCCCGTTCGGTCTGAGACAGACTTCTGTGGTTTCGTTGCCCCTGTTGCTAAGCACAGGATTAGGAATTCGAGGTCTTTAATTTTCTGTTTCCACAGAACCGTGCCCGGAAAAAAAGGCTGAATATTATTATTGTGGCTGAAGGAGCAATTGACACCCAAAATAGACCCATTACCTCTGAGAAAATCAAAGAGGTGAGTGCGCGGAGCTACTGGCATTCCCTGGTTTCTGCCTGGAAGCGGGGGCGGCCAGCGTCACTGGCAGGCTGGTGTAGAACACCGAATTATTAGCTTTTTATCCTTGATATTTAAAAACATTTTCATGATGACTCAGAACAGGACAGCCTGGGAAAGACACAGTCCCCGCCCCTGGGAACCCGTTCCGCTTGCGTCCCCTCTTCCTGTGCCCCCAGACCTTCCGGGACTCCCCAGCAAACACAGGCGGTTGCTTGAGTGGCCACGCGTGCTCTTTGGACTAGAACGTTCCGGCTCCTAGACGTGAGCTGCTCTGAGAATGAGGACCGAGCGCTTGGCAGCCACCCCAGGCTTCTGTTTGTCGCAGTGGAAAGCTGGCGTCTTCCTCTTCCCTGTGCCCTCCCGTAACCCAGAACACCAGCTGAGCACATTCTTACTCACAAAGCTGCTGTGTCCTCACAGCCTGCCAGGGGACGGGCTCAGGCAGGCTCCATGTCCTGGGGCTGGCTCAGGCTGGACCGGCCTGTCTGGAGAGGACGCTGATGCCATCGGCTGGGCTCCTGCGGAAGATGAGGCTGCAGGCTGCCCGGGCTGCGGATGGGCTCTGGCTCCCGCGGCTGCGGGGAGAGGACGTCCCCACCTGGCTTTGCAAGTCGGCTTCTTTATTGTGCTTTGTTACCATGAGTTAAGGAGCCACACATGTCCTGGATGTGAAAACAGTGACAGGCACCTGGGAAAGACGTCTGCCGATATTTACAAGAAGTAATCCATAGGCCAGACGCGGTGGCTCACGCCGGTAATCCCAGCGCTTTGGGAGGCTGAGGAGGGCAGATCATGAGGTCAGGAATTTGAGACCAGGCTGCCCAACATGGTCAAACCTCGTCTCCGCTAAAAATGCAAAATTAGCTGGGCGTGGTGGCACATGCCTGTAGTCCCAGCTACTCGGGAGGTTGAGGCAGGAGAATCCTTGAACCCGGGAGGCGGAGGTTGCAGTGAGCTGAGATCGCACCACTGCTCTCAAGCCTTTCAACAGAGTGATACTATTTCTCAAAAAAAAAAAAAAAAAAAAAAAAGAAGTAATCCATAAAGTCTAGGCAAAGATTTCATTTCCCACTTAATCGTGATTAAATTATAGACCACTGGGCCAAGAAGGAACCATGGAATTCACATGACCCAGCCCCACTGTTCTTAAGAGGAGTAGGCTGAGGTCAGGGAATTCAGGGGCCTGTCTGGTCCCCGGGGTGGCGTGCCCATTGGCTGGGACGAAGGGAGTGCCTTGATTATACTGGGTGGCTGTTGAAATCACAGCCGAACACGTTTAGGTGGTTAAAGGAAGAGGTTGACATTTTTGTAAAATAGAAGTAATAGTTTAAACACAAACTACTGACACATATTTTTAAACAACGAACATGTTACTTGTATTCATTTTCTGGGTGCAAGCAAAGATTTTGTTTGGTAACAAAAGTATTATTTTTAAAAACAAGCTTCAGCTGCCTGTTATACTAAATGTTCTGCTAGGAAACAAAATCTAGAAATGCTTTTTCCCACTTAGAGCTGAAGAAAGAGCACAAACCCTTTTTCAGTGACCAGTACCTGCTTCCAGGTCGGCTGCTCTGTCCACGTCGCGGTTCCGCTTCCTAACGACACATTTCCTTGCAGCTTGTCGTCACACAGCTGGGCTATGACACACGCGTGACCATCCTTGGGCACGTGCAGAGAGGAGGGACCCCTTCGGCATTCGACAGGATCTTGGTGAGGATGGAAGGGTTAGGGCTCTAGGATGGAGGGTTTCGGAAAGGTGCAGTTGCCGTGGCGAGATGCTCCCCCAGAGATGCCAGCGGCCCAGGCCTCCCGCTGGCCTCGTTGTAGCGATCCTTGAGACCTTTGTCAGGGGAGGCCGGTCTCGAGGCGTGCAGCCATTCAGATGCGGGGAGAGCTCCCTAACATGGGAAGGCATGATGCAGACCCCAGAGGGCACAGCCCCAGGGCAGAAAGGCTCTGTTTCCAGCGTGGGTTTCTGGAAACCGACTCAGGAAAGCAGGAAACCTGAGTGCAAACCCTCAGCTCTTCACACTCCTGCTCTCCATCTGGCCCTGACCTCCCCTCTGCTCCCGTCTTGCCAATTCTAACGGAATGGAAACTGTTTTTCTAAAGAGTTGGGCTGGAAGTGGGGAGGGCTGCGCGCACCTGACCAAAAGGGCTGGAGGTCATGGAAGAAGCAGGAGGCTGCAGGGACGGGCCAGGGCAGGGGCCGCTCCTGACCCACAGGGACCTGGTTTCCAGGCCAGCCGCATGGGAGTGGAGGCGGTCATCGCCCTGCTGGAAGCCACCCCCGACACTCCGGCTTGCGTCGTGTCTCTGAACGGGAACCACGCTGTGCGCCTGCCGCTGATGGAGTGTGTGCAGATGGTGAGTGAGCGGCCCATGGCCAAGGGCAGGGGTGGGTGGCTGAGGGTGGATGCTGCTTGTCAGGCCAGGCAGGGCACGTCGGGTGTCTGGTCCACTGCTTATTCGGTGAACACTGGGTTACACGGCCCTTCCGAGAAGGGAGTGAGCTGCCTGTGGGGTAGGAGCAGGCTGGTGTTCCCACCCACACTTGTAGAGCCTGTGCTGTCTTTGCTGTCTGGTTCTCTAAGTTACCGTCCTTGTGGCATGTAGTCATAACCTCCCATGAGCGGGGCCAGAGTGCCAGGATTCTCTACAGTCCAAGAGGATCCAGGCAACTCCGGTGCACCAGGTGCTGCAGAAGGACTGCGGGTGAGGAGGCCGCCACGGGAGAGCTGTGGGGTGGCATTTCCTAGAGGAAGGTGGGACCTTCCCAAACCTCTCCAGATTCAGCCACTTCCTGTCCTCCGGTCCCCAAGGATGTTCAGGTCTGTGGTGGAACACGGGGATGGCTTCTGGTCACCCAAAGATGTACCTACCCTTTTCAGGTCAGGGAACGGCCTGCCGGCAAATGAAGAAAGGAAAAAGCAGTCCCGGTTTTCCAGTCATGGTTCAGTGGTGGAGGTGGCTGTGGGGTCAGCTGCATTCAAAGTTGTTTTATTTTTCAAAGTTCATTCATGACTCCTGCTTTGCTGGGTCTTTCCAGTGACCCCGAGGTGAGGTGAATGCCTCTTATCGCAACACAAAGAGGCCACAAAGCAATTCAGGCAATGGGCTTGTTGAAAGTCACCTTGGAAACATAATTTCCAAAAGCCCAAGGGAAAAGATTGAATTTGTATGTGTGTGAATGTGTGCGGCCTCGTGTCTCTGTGTGAATGTATGTAGATGTGTGTGCATGTGTCTGTAAATTCATGTACATACATGTTTGGTTATGTGTACATGTTTATATGCATGTGTGCATGTTTGTGAGGTAGTGTGTGTCTGCATGTGTGTGTGCATGTATGTTAATATACATGGGTATGCATTTTTGTGAGTGTGAGGTATTGTGTCTGTATGTTAGTGTATGTGCATGTATATATACATGGATATGCATGTTTGAGGTGGTGTGTCTTCATGTTTGTGTGTACACGTTTATATGTATGTATATGCATGTTTGTGAGGTAGTCTGCATGTTAGTATATGTGTGTGCATGTATGTTTCACGTGTGTGCATGTTTGAGTGTGAGGTACAGTGCATGTTTGTGTGCATGTGTGTTTATATGTATTGTAAGCATGTTTATGTGAGGTAGTGTGTTAGTGTATGTGTTTACATGCACATGTGTGCATGTTTGTGAGGTAGTGTGTGCATGTTAGTATATGTGTGTGCACGTACATTTTGCATGTGTGTGCATGTTAGTAAGGCATTGCGCCTGCATGTTAGTATATGAGTGTGCATACATGTTTATATGCATGCTTGAGCATTTTGTGTGAGGTAGTATGTGTCTGCATGTTAGCATGTATGCATGTATGTTTATCTGCATGGTATGTATGTTTGTGTGAGATAGTGTGTCCGCATGTTAGAGTGTGTGTGCATGTATGTTTATATACATGCATATTCATGTTTGTGAGGTCATGTGTCTGCATGTTAGTCTGTGTGCATGTATGTTTATATGCATATGTGTGTGAGGCATTGTGTGTCTGCATATCGGTGTGTGGATGTATGTTTATATGCATGTATGCATGTGTGTGAGGTGTGTGTCTGCCTGTTTGTACATGCATGTGTGTATGTGTGTGTATGTGAATGAGGCGTTGTGTGTCTGCATGTTAGTGTTTGGGTATATATGCGTGTGTGCATGTGTGAGGTAGTGTGCGTCTGCATGTTAGTGTTTGGGTATATATGCGTGTGTGCATGTGTGAGGTAGTGTGTGTCTCCATGTTAGTATGTGCCTGTGTGCATGTGAGAGGTAGTAGGCGTCAAAGGCTTAGAGCGCTGAACTACAACAGTACGCGGATTTTGAGCTTGTGTCTCGTGTCTCTGCTTGTCTAGAGAGGATCACGGTAGGTGAAACTTGCCCTGACCTTGAAACCACCCTTATGTGGCTTTGTTGTTAAAGCCGAGGGAGCCGCTACCGTGCACCTGCTGTTTGTCAGGCGTCTTCCTGAGGGTCTGACATGTTTGAGTAACCTTAGACATCGCTGGAAGTGGGGGTGTTTTTCTCATCTTACAGATGAGGAAATTGAAGTTCAGAGTGAGAAAGAACGTGCCCAAGATTCTGATGTTGCCCAGGGTTGCCCGGTGTGTGTCCATCCCAGCCGCGTGTCCCAGGGCATCTGGGACTCTCTGCTCCCCTCCTGCTGTGACCTCTGTCCTGTCCACATCCCTCAGTGAGCTGGTGTGTTTTGTTTTGGTTTTCCCCACCGTAATCAAATCGAGGATTCCTCAGAACCGTGCCTGAGAGACTTCATTTCCTCTGGCTTTGTTCTCTTAGAGTAGAATCTTCACGATCTTCTGTCCGCAGACAGCAGCTGATGGCGCCTCTTCTTTTCTCAGAAGCCGCCTGAGCTGGGCAGACCCCGGGGTTACAGCCTCACAGAAGGGAATGGGGGGCCAGCTGCCAACCAGCAGGACATGCTTGGTGGCTGGTGGTCTAGACCATTAATCCTGGGGCTGCCAGCTGCTTGGCTCAGACTGGAGGTGGCCAGCGGGAAGGACCGAGCGAGCCTCCACCCACCTCATCCACAGTGTACCAGGTCCTGACACATTCTTTCTTCTTTTCGTTGTTGTTTTAAAAGACTCAGGATGTGCAGAAGGCGATGGATGAGAGGAGGTTTCAGGATGCGGTTCGACTCCGGGGGAGGTGAGTGCTTTGGAGAGAGCTCTGCTCTGTCAGCAGCATGCGCCCCTCAGGCCTGGCCACTGCAGGTGTGCTTGGGGTTGTGCTCATTCCACGTGAACGTGAAAACTCAGAAGCTTGGATGGTACTCACAGCACCACTTTTGCCATAGCAGGCCTGGCGACTGGTTAGAGGGAAGGCATTTTCTGAATTTGCCATTGGTCCTTTTCGGAAAGGTAGGAGTTGTTTAGGCGCTAATGAGAGTGAGGCACAACATGACTCGTAGCCCACGTTTGTTTGTTTTTTTAAGACAGAGTCTCCTTTTGTTGTCCAGGATGGAGTGCAGTGGCATGATCTCCGCTCACTTTAACCTCCAGCTTCCAGGTTCAAGTGATCTATCATGCCTGGGTAATTTTTGTATTTTTAGTAGAGACAGTGTTTCGCCATGTTGGCCAGGCTGATCTCGAACTCCTGATCTCAAGTGATCCACCCACCTCAGCCTCCTAAAGAGCTGGGATTCCAGGCCTGAGCCACTGCACCCGGCCGTGGCCCATGTTTTGCAGGAGAACATTACAAAGTGTAGAAGTGTGCCCTTTTCCCTTAATCCATGTCCACACGAGACGTGGACGGCACCGTGGGTCCCAGTCAGGGGCTCTGCGGTGCCTGTGGAATCCTGGGGCCTCCTCCTCCTGCCCAGATAGCTGGCAGACACACGGAGTGCTGGCGGAGAAGCCGCCTTTTCTCACACAAGCCCCATGTACCCGACTGTGTCCAGTGTACCCGACTCTGATCCGACCACATCCTCCTCCTCTAGGAGCTTTGCAGGCAACCTGAACACCTACAAACGACTTGCCATCAAGCTTCCGGATGATCAGATCCCAAAGGTAGGCGGCCAGCCTCCTGCGACGCCCTGGCCTTTCTTCTGCTCCCCGACCTCTCCTGTGGGGCACCCCTCATGGCCTCTGCCTCTCTGAATGAGACTAGCTGTTTTCTGGCCTGGTACAGTGTGGACCACTGCCAAGGTGTGCAACAAATGGAGTTTGCGTGTGCCTGTGCCCCAGCTCCTGCCCACCTTCTGTCTTACAGACCAATTGCAATGTGGCTGTCATCAACGTGGGGGCACCCGCGGCTGGGATGAATGCTGCTGTGCGCTCAGCCGTGCGCGTGGGCATCGCCGACGGCCACAGGATGTTGGCCATCTATGATGGCTTTGACGGCTTTGCCAAAGGCCAGGTGAGTCACCCATGAGGTTGCAGGCAGGCGGATGCCCTGGCTCTGAGTGTGGCGGATGTGGAGAGGCCCCTCCGTGGCCCTTACACCTTTTCAGGTTTCAGTCCAGGATCCTGTGACATTGGGACTGAATGACTACTTATTCAAGGCATTGCTTCTGCAGTAAAATTGGGTAGGTTTTAGGCCATCTGCGGGAGCCCTGGGTATAAGGTGTTTTGAATTTTCTTAAGCACTGCCTCTGGGGTCTGATGGCCCCGACACTGGGTGAGAAGGATGGTGATGTCGCCTTAGAGGCTGTGGTTGGTTTCAAATGGGTGCTGGAGGCGAAAAGGGCGGTGTCTGGTGTGTGCAAGCTCCTGTGTAAATGAAAATGCTCGTGAATGCTGTGGGCACCTCGAGTGCCACCTGTCTGCTTGTCCTGTGGGAGTTACGTGTGCTTGCCTGTTGACGCCTCACACGAAATCCAAGATGTTATCCCCATTTTCCTGGCGAGAAAACTGAGGCGCAGAGATGCCGACAGGGCTGGGTGATCAGGCGGGACAGGAAAGCGGATTCGGCCCCTGACCAGGGGCTGCGCCGTCGCTGTTTGTCCGATTAACCAACAATACATACTTTCTGAAATTTGTTTTTTTGAGATAGAATCTTTCTCTGTCGCCCAGGCTGGAGTGCAGTGGCGCGATCTCGGTTCACTGCAACCTCCGCATCCCGGGTTCAAGCGATTCTGCTGCCTCAGCCTCCAGAGTAGCTGGGATTATAGGCATGCACCACCACACCCGGCTAATTTCTATATTTTTAGTACAGACGGAGTTTCACCATGTTGACCAGGCTGGTCTTGAACTCCTGACCTCAGGTGATCCACCCACCTCAGCCTCCCGAATTGCTGGAATTACAGGCATGAGCCACCTCTCCTGGCTTCCTACTTTGTGAGATTCTTATGCTGAGGAGATGAGTGAGCAAAGGAGACACAACTCTCTGGTTCCATGGCGATTGGGTTTTAGAGGGGGAGAGAGGACAATGAGGACCCCCCTGCTGTCTGGACGGTGAGCAATGCTCAGAGGCACCCGATGAGGGCCTGCCGGAGATCCCCCACACAGCCATGCTGGGGAAGGTGCTCCCAGACTGCAGATCAGGTGAGCGGGTGGCTCATGTGGACCTCGGGGACACTCACCCAGGCTGGGGGAAAGGACACCCTGGAGCTCATGCTCACAGGGAGGGGGACTCCAAACCAGTGCACGGCAGTGAGGATGGAAATCAGGAGCGGGACCAGTTGTTTGTGGGCAGCCTCAGGAGGTTGGCTTTTACATTATGAGATTTGAGGGTCCTGAGCAGGGATTGGCCCATACCAAGAGCTTTCTAAAGAGACCCTCTGCTGCTCATCGAGGCAGAAAGGAGGCAGGGCTTCCATCCAGGCTTTGGAGTCACCCAGCAAGAGGTGGTGCCGTCCAGACTGGCCACCATCGGATGGCAAGACACCTTCAAGGGTCCAGAGGGATTTGCTTGCTGAGTCCACGCAGGCATAAACGGAGGAGGCAAGAACCACTGCATTCCTGGACCAAGCAAGTGCAAGGGATAGGGCTGCAACTCACGGGGCCCGGGAAGCCCTGAGATGCGCTACGTGCAGGAAGGTTGAGGAGCGGAGACTCACCATGCCAGGGCGGAGGGGCGTGTCCCGCAGCTGAGGACGGGACTGGAGATGCCGGGGTGAAGGTGTGTGAGTGAGACTCCATCTCAAAAAAAGAAAAAAAAGAGTAGGGTGGGAAGAGGAGAGCCCCGCCCGGGAGATGAGGAGTGGCAGGCAGGTGGGGTGGAAATGCCCGCCCGCATCCCTGGGAACGGCCGATCCACCTTCCACCACTGGTGATCCCCTTTCTCCACTGGCCCAGCCACCCGCGTCTCAGCAGCAAGAACCAGATGAGGAACCATTCTGTCCCGGGTGGATTCTGCTCTCCCTGTCTTTCTTGTTCAGGCCTGTGAAGATTAATTGGCCTCAAATGGCTATTTGCTTCATTTAGAGAAATACTGCCTTCAAAACTGATTTATGTGGTTCTGTCAACCTGGAGCTCTTTATTTCAGATCGCGTGTGTGTGTGTGTGTGTGTGTGTGTGCGCATGTGTGTGTGTGTGTGTGTGTGTGTACACCTTGTGCAATATTTACCTTTTGATACAGAATGATCTTTTTTCTAACATAATTTACCTGGAGATCGCAATGCAACATAGCAGTGCGTCCACCAAATCTGTGAACTTACCTAGAATCTCGTGATCGGGAGCTGTGGAGCTGAGGCTCCAGCCCAGTAGGTTCTCCTCCTGCGGCCTGTGCTGGCCTCGCAGCGGCATCCTCTTTCTGCCATTACCTTAGCTTGCTTGGTAATCTATCTGTTTTCTTATTTTTCTCCCTAGTTTGTAAGAAAAGGAATTTTCCCTTAATCTTTTACCAATTTAGAAACCATGTTACGTTTCTTTTACTGGCCAGCGGTGGGATCTGGGGAGCCGGTGAACCTCACGTGGCCGGGGGTGAGCTGCAGGCAGGGAAGGCAGCCGCCCTCCATGAGATGTTGACTTCGGACTCTAAGGAACGCAGCCTGCTGACAAGCACAGAAGGCTCTTTCTAGCACCTTTTAACTGGCCTTTCTTTGTTCATTTTGGCTGTTTCATTCTGTGTTTGCACAATAGATCAAAGAAATTGGCTGGACAGACGTCGGGGGCTGGACCGGCCAGGGAGGCTCCATTCTTGGGACAAAACGGTGAGTCCCAAATCTCAACTCTCCGACCTGCTTTTAGGAGCCGTGTCCTGGAGGAGACTCGCTGGGTGTCAACACCCCTCAACTTGCGATTCCTGTAAAGGCGTTCCTAAAGGAGGGGTGCAGGCAGTTACCCCTCCTCCCTCCAGTGGAACTGTTGATGTTGCAGGGAGCTGGGGGTGCGTCCCAGGGCTTCAGAGAGCTGAGGAGGTAACTGGTGAATGCCTTCCTCTCATTTGTATTTCCATTCATTTGAAGGGCCAACTGGTGGGCCTAAAAAGCCTCCCCGTTGAGGTCAGTAAAGGTGAAGGGGTCGCAGTGGCTCACGCCTGTAATCCCAGCACTTTGGGAGGCTGAGACAGGCAGACCGCCTGAGATCAGGAGTTTGAGACCAGCCTGGGCAATGTGGGAAACCCCATCTCTACTAAAATACAAAAAAGTAGCCGAGTATGGCGGTGTGCGCCTGTAATCCCAGCTACTCAGATGGCTGCGGCAGGAGAATTGCTTGAACCCGGGAGGCACAGGTTGCCGTGAGCTGAGATTGTGCTAATGCACTCCAGCCTGGGCAACAGAGTGAGACTCTGTCTCCAAAAAAAAAAAAAGAGGGGACCACGGAGCTTTGGTGACAGCACTCTGAGCAAAGCCGAAGCAGTCTTGGTAGCAGGTAGCATTGGTGGGAACAGCTGCCCTGAGCAGCTGTGACTCAAGGCTCAGATTTCCACAGCCCAGGAAGGGACCCAAGGAATGCTAGTCTAAAATGTCTTTTTCTGACCTACAGTAAGCCTCCACATCTCTGCATCGCTGGGGATGATGGGGTTTCTAATACAGATGAAGTCTAAGTTCTCATCTTTGATCATGTCAGGGGTGCGAATATTAATGTCTGTTGTCACTATAGATTATATTCTAATATGGGAGGGAGGTCGTTTTTGGCAGATAAAATAAATGATGGATTCCTCATAATTCTGGCTTTTTGTTCCAAGGGAGTTCGCTGCCCCCTTTGCTTTGCTTTACAGCTGGGGCCCTGGTACTCCCAGCCACTGGCAGGGAGCCTCAGAGCAGGGTTAGCTCGGCAGCGGCCTCCTGGCTGTTCCCAGGAGCCCCGCGTGCTGGTGCCCTGGACGGGAAACCTCTAAGTAGAGGAAGGTTCATCCCTCGGTGTGCATCCTGGGGCTGCCGGCCAGGGTGCTGCTCTCGAAAACCTCGAGCGGACTCGCTGGCTGTTCTGGGCTGGTCCTGCAGAGGCTTGAGAAACCTTACGTTAGGGGCAGCGCAGTTTTGCAGTTAGCTGCATCCACTCGTCTGCTCCGATCGCCTGAACATTTTTGCCCCAGGACGTCTTATAAATCTACCAAGAGTACACAAGTGGTTTCTCCAGTCAGCATGGAAGCTTTGGGCGGGTTTGGGGTGGGATCTAGAGAGGGGCACAGTCTGGTGTTGGACTTCTTGGCCATGTCATGTGACATCGGTGATAGCACGGAGAGGGACAGCAGGTATGAGCAGATACGATTTTAAATGAGATCGGTAGTGGATAATGGACGTGTACGTTATTTGGAAACTGGAAATTTCCATTTAAACAATTGTTAATAATTATAGGCTATTATTATAATTATTTTCCTAGTGAGGCAGTACAGTTCTTTTAGGTCGGGGTATCGGCTGAAATGCTTTATTTCATTTTCTCATGAAAACACTGTTTTGAGATCAGATTCCTGGTGGTTCTGCCATCTGCCAGCCACAGCGGCATGAGTGAAATGGCAATGGCAAACGTTCCCCGCTCCTTACAACCACACGCTGCGGAGGGAGGCCGCGTGGGACCAGCACGGCTTCCCAGGGTTCCCGGCGTGATGTCCTGCGGACTGCCTGGAGCTGGGGGCGTCTGACATCACTCTCGATTTGGCCATTTTCAGCGTTCTCCCGGGAAAGTCCTTGGAGGAGATCGCCACGCAGATGCGCACACACGGCATCAACGCGCTGCTGCTCATCGGTGGATTTGAGGTACGTTCGTTAGTGTTCCTCTCTTAACGCGCGTGTCAGCCTTGCAGGTGTGAGCCGCGCCCTGTGTTGGCTAAACATTAGGCTACGTGTTTGCTACTGGCCACCATCTGAGATGACAGGTTCCCAGACCCAGGGGCCACTGCAGATTGTAGAATGGCAGAACAGCAGGTGGTAAGACGTGGCCTACCGGTGATCCAGTTCCAGTAAAGCAGCTTAACCGAGAAGCAAAAGCTTGACCCCTGAACTGGGACTCGTCTGTTCAGTGAGCTCTTGATGAATTTCAGGTCTCTGGAAGTAATTCTGTCTCTTGAATTCAGAGTCCAGTGGCCACTGAGAGAGTAAGGTAGTTACACCTAGAATTTTGTTTAAAATCACATATCGGACTGTAGACACTTTTTTTTCCTATTCATTGAAGATTAGTCCCATGATAACCTTTCTGTTTACTTTTAGAAAAAGCAAGAGCCCACCGGGCGTGGTGGCTCACACCCATAATCCCAGCGCTCTGGGAGGCCGAGACAGGCAGATCACTTGAGGTCAGGAGACCAGCCTGGCCAACATGGAGAACCCCGTCTCTACTAAAAATGCAAAAATTAGCCGGGCGTGGTAGCTGGCACCTGTAATCCCAGCTACTGGGGAGGCTGAGGCAGGAGAATCGCTTGAACCCGGGAGGCGGAGATTGCGGTGAGCTGAGATTGCACCACTGCACTCCAGCCTGGGCGATGGTGAGACTCAGTCTCAAAAAAAAAAAAAAGTAGGCACCTCAGAAAGCAGACACTGCCCCATGCGTGAGAGGGTTAGTCTTCTAACTGATCCTGTCCTGCCCCCTTTGTGCCTAGAACCTGCTGATCCTTGTGTGTGGTCTTAACGCAATTTTGTGTTGATCTTGTAGTGGCTTCATACCACCCCGGTGTGTTCCCTGTGTGCCGCGGTGGAGGGGGCGCTCCCGAGGCTCTCCCGGCGAGACCCCGCCTTCCCCGCGTCCCTCTCGCCGCACAACTCCCACACTTGTCTGACAGGCCTACCTGGGACTCCTGGAGCTGTCGGCCGCCCGGGAGGAGCACGAGGAGTTCTGTGTCCCCATGGTCATGGTTCCCGCCACTGTCTCCAACAATGTGCCCGGTTCCGATTTCAGCATCGGGGCAGACACAGCTCTGAATACTATCACCGACGTAAGTCTGTGCGCGCCCCGCGAGGTGGGCGCCGGCGGACGCTAACCCCAGGGCCCCAGCCCTTTTTATCTACCAGTGTGCTAGAAACAGCCTTTGACAAGTACCCTGAATGCCGGGTGTGGTGGCTTTAGGCCTGTAATCCCAGCACTTCGGGAGGCTGAGGTGGGTAGGTCACGGGTCAGGAGTTCGAGACCAGCCTGACCAACAAGGTGAAACCCCGTCTCTACTAAAAATACAAAAAATTAGCTAGGCGTGGTGGCTCGAGCCTGTAGTCCTAGGTACTCAGGAGGCTGAGGCAGGAGAATCGCTTGAATCCAGGTGGCGGAGGTTGCCGTGAGCTGAGGTCCAGCCTGACGACGGAGCAAGACTCCGTCTCAAAAAAATATATACAAATAGCCTGAATGAGAGCTTCTCATTCTTTTCTTCCCGCCTAGAAAAGGATGTTTTCAGACTGAAAATTTTTGATCTTATTCCCAAAAGTTTTACCTCCAGGGGGAGGTAGCGTGGCCAAGACTCAGGGAGTGCCCTGAGCACTTGCAGCCCTGGGCAGTGCCGGGTGCTGTCTCCAGTGACAGCACACCTTTAAACTCACTCTGTGTTTTGTGTGTTTCTGTGCGGGGCCTCAATTTCCTCCGTGCTTCCAATACCCGCTGTGGTGAACCCCTGCCTTGATGCTGAGGGTAGAAATTGAACCGAGTATTTCATAATTTTATTCATTGCCCTGAGTGCACAGTTGCATTTGTTACCTCTTTGATCTTGGCTGTTGACTCACTTTCCCCTTTATAAATTGGGGCTGTTAAATTACATCTAAGGCAGTCTTGGGGCTAATTTAGTTGGTTTTCTTTCTTTTTTTTTTTTTTTTGACAAGAGACAATAATAAAACAGAAATATATAATTTTCTTTTCCTTTTTGAGACACAGGGCCTTAGTCTGTCACCCAGGCTTGAGTGCAGTGGTGTGATCTCAGCTCACTGTACCCTCAACCTCCTGGGCTCAGGGGATCTTCCTACCTCAGTCTTCCAAGTACCTGGGACCACAGGTGCGTGCCACCATGCCAGGCTAAAAGAAATATACTCCTATTACCATGTTTGTGAGTCACACTTGGTAATTCATGTGGGAGTTTGAAGATCTATATCTAACAAGGAAAGCATTTCATTTTTTAAAAATTTGATGTCTAAAATTTTTCAGCATGTCTCAAGTTTTTTCTTTTGAGACTTGGGTTTGCATGAATATTTTTCAAAGTTTTTTTTTTTTTCTTTTTCTGGAACCTTTGGCATGAAACTTATTTCTAGCACTGGTAAATAAAAAATCAAGCTTTGAAAATACAGCTCACATGGTAAGTGATGCTTAGCACTCATTTCTTGCTTTTCTGAGCGTCTTAAACTTTCTTCACTTTCTTTGCAAAAGAAAGTTGCCCAGGGCTTCCTGTGTTCACTGGTTTTGGGGGCCACTTTCACCCTCTTTTTTGCAGTCACTAACCTTTGACCTAGACATGGCTTCTGCTCCCCTGGTGATGGCTGGTGCGGTTTGCTGCTGCCAGGCCAGCCCGGCTCAGGGCTGACCTTCCCGCTGTGACTGTGAAGATGAGCGTCTTTCACAGGGTGGATTCCATCATTGCTTCTGCTGCTTTTTTATCGGCCTTAGCTAGGTTTTTGGGAAAGTTGAGTGCGTAATTGGAGGGATGGAAGTGCCTTTTTTCCCTAGTTGTCACCTAATTGGAACTTGCCCAGAGAGGATGGGTGGAGAATTTGAGAGCTGTCACTGCATTTAGTGGGCAGGTCTGGAGAGTCAGGACCAGGCTGGGGTCGACCTCCCTGTGACTTTATTTCCAAGTTTATTTCGACACAAAGCATAGATCCTTGTGGTATGTGATGGGTACTTTCAGGCATGAAGAAAAGAATCTCTCTTTTTAATTCCAGGGTCCTCTGCTATAAATAACTTTTTTTTAGATTATAAATATATAACAAATGTGTAGGGTCAAAATTTGAAAACTAAAGTACCTGGGGCAAAAACACCCCAAAAATGATGGGTCCCATCCACTCTTACTTTTCTTAGAGGGATTGTGGGATTGATTTATTATTCCATTTTTTTAAATTCAGTTTTTCATTCGAGTTTCTCAAAGCTAGGTTAAACAATTTTTTTTTTTTTTTTTTTTGAGACGGGGCCTCACTGTTTCCCAGGCTGGAGTGCAGTGGCACAGTCACGATTCACTGCAGCCTCCACCTCCGAGGCTTAGGTCATCCTCCCACCTCAGCCTCCTGAGTGGCTGGGACTGCAGGTGCATGCCACCATGCCCAGCTAGTCTTTTGTATTCAAGTAGAGACAGAGTCTCCCTGTGTTGCCCAGGCTGGTCTCAGACTCTGGTTCAAGCACTCCTCCTGTCTTGGCGTCTCAAAGCACTGGGGGCATGGGGATGAGCTACCGCGCTGGGCCTTGAGTTAACTGATTACAGTGTCGGAGAAAGAACCAGAGCGTGTGGTTAGTTGAGCCTCCTGTCCACTGGGCATGGCCACCTTGGTAAGTGTGTTCGTGCGTCCTCGGTCCGGTCTGATGCTCAGCTCCCAGGAGCAAGGCTGTCATGGGGGTACTGTGGTTCTAGTCTCATGATAGGCATGTGACACCAGCTGGCCGAGGTCACCTTGGCAAAGGCTCAGCCACTCGGGAGCCGGAGCAGGGGAGAGGAAGCCGCTGAGAGTCCCTCTGTGGACCCTGAAGGGAGAGGGGTGGAAATGAGAACACGACGGCTGTTTGCTCCAGAGCCCTGTTTACTGGTGGCCAAATGGGTGGATCCTGAGAAGGCTTGGATTTGGGTCTGAACTGGGCTCTTGGCCATAGAAGAACAGGGGCTGGTGGCGTCCTCATGAAGTGAGGGCACGAGGCAACTCGAGCTGGGTAACTGTCCTGAAGCCGTCAGAGGCTGAGGATGCCTGGGAGTGAGCGTCTGTTTCCTGTCCAGCCACACCCTCTGTTACCGGTGACTCACTGTGGCCCTGGGCAGCATTTTGGTTTGAGCTCCACAGATGGCTCCGGTATCCAGTGGCTCCTTTTGTTCACAAAATTTGGGGATTCTCAACTGGGGTGATTTTGCCCTGGGGGATGTTCACCAGGTCCAGGGTGGTTTCTGGTTAGAACCAGGAGAAGGGAGGCCCTTAGCATCTGGGGCTGGAACCCAGAGACACTGCGGAAGCTCTCTCCGCGCACAGGGCAGCGGGCTCCATAACGGGAGTCCAGCTCGGGACATCACTGTCGTGCTTCCGAAGACCTGGGCGGGTCTGATGTGGTGAAGCCGCCATCTCCTCTGGTCACCCTCATCCTCACTCATGATTTCCTTCTTGCCAGCACCGACGCTTAGCTCACAGATGCTGCTGTCAGAATATTTGCAGTGCTGGCGACTCTTCTGGGCAGGACAGAATTAACGAAATTCTTTGGGGTGAAATTTTCATTCTCAGGATATGGCTGCAGGGGTTTCAGTGGGACTCCTTTCCTTTCACTCCTTAGCGATGCCGCGTTACCTGTCCTGTAAGCTT
Source organism: Cheracebus regulus (assembly GCA_963574635.1). NCBI lineage: Eukaryota > Metazoa > Chordata > Mammalia > Primates > Pitheciidae > Cheracebus > Cheracebus regulus. The sequence continues at coordinate 33,941 of CAUYQU010049479.1, read as the reverse complement.
GATCATGTCCCATCAGAAACAGCTGGGTGCCACGCCGCCATCAGGTGCCACGAAGGTGCCAGTGACCACAGCCCTGCGAGTGATTCCTTATAACGGTGGCTGCCCCACGGACCCAGGGGCCTGGCTGCCCTTGGTCTGGAGAGAGTCATGTTTCCTGGGCAGGGTTTCCCCCATCTTGAAGTTTCTCTCTCCTTTTTCGGAGCCTGGAGGAAGGAAAAGAGGAGCAATAGGGAAGAGAGGAGAGAGGATCTGCAGTGACATGGCCACTTCTGCAGATTTCAATGTGGAGTTAAGCTGCTGATACCCCCGCCTGCCCTCCTGGCTTCCAGCAAGGGCTTCTTTGAGAAGCAGCCAGTTCCCCGCAGCTGGTCTTGGTCAGTACTGAGCTAGGGTGTTCCACAGTAAGTGAGCGACACTGCCCGTCTGAAAAGCATAAGGAGACCCCCAAATGGTGGTGCTGCTGGGGTCGTATCCCGCTCGCCAGGCCAGCGAATGTCCCGTGATGTGTGTTTCTGGCTGGGGAGCAGGCTGGCATTTGGAGTGAAGTCCTGCAAAAACTGGCCTGGCCAGAGCCTGCAAAGCAGACCCTGTGCAGAGAGCAGCCGGGGGCTGGGCACATGCTGGGCCCGGGTGGACGTGGAGGCCGTGGCCTGCAAAGCAGACCCTGTGCAGAGAGCAGCCAGGGGCTGGGCACATGCTGGGCCCGGGTGGACGTGGAGGCCGTGCCATGGGGCGCCAGGGACCTTGCTCCCAGCTCACCTCCTGTTCACCCAGCACTGACCCGCCTGCCCTCCCACCCACTGCATGGTGAGCTCACCTGCCACAGGTCTCCACCTGCTGTCCGAAGCCCTCGGCCCTCACAGGCTCCAGGCCTCGGGATGCTCTGGATTGCCCAAGAGCTGCAGAGCAGGGTCGCTCACTGTCCAGCCCTCCCGGGGAGGCGTGGGCCCCGCCCTTCATCCCAACAGAAGCTTTTCTGCAGCAGACATGGGGATGGTCACAGGAGGAGGGACACGGCCAAGGCCATCAGTAGTTGGCTTTGCCACCGAGTGGATGACCACACCAAGTTGCTGTGTGGGGGCGCTTGGAGGTGGGAACAGTGGGCACGAGGACCTGTCTGGCTGTTCCCGTGGTTAACACTGAGGTGGAGTCGGAAAAACCCGTGGCATGGGCTGGAGAACGCTCCCCTTTCCGACATCAGGGCCCGTTTCCCAGCGCTCCCCAGACAGGGACTGGGGTTCTCACTCGCCTGTGCGGCTTTCTGGGCTGTGTGTGCAGCTGGCCGAAGGCAGGAAATGGCCACTCCCCTGCAGAAAGCAGAGACGCGGGTGTGGGGCCAAGCTCGGCCCAGCAGTAATCAGCTACATGCCTCCTTCCCTGCCTGCGTGGGAAGCCCGCCTCTGCACATCGAAGGCGGTCACTTGGTGTGGTCCCTACAGCCGTGGGCCTGTTCCGCTGACCCTCACCCGCCTAGCTGCAGGACTGGCTTTGCATTTAAATGTCCCGACTGCCCTGGCCTCCCTCACCTAAGCTGAGATGCCGAGAGCTGAGCTGCCCCGGGAGTGACTCACTCGCTGCTGCCACTGCCTGCCACGCGCTCCATTGCCTGCCTGGCACCCACCCCACTGTGCTACCTGCAGCCCCTCCTTGCATGAGGATGTGGGCTTTGCCCAGGTGGCCCCCTGTGTCACAGAGGCCTGTCCGTTCCTGGACCTCAGCACAGGCCCTGGGCTGGCAGGGAAGTGCCCGGCACCCGCCCCGCGCTGTCCCGCTAACTGCTTGGCCGTGCTGCTTCAGGCTTACAACAGCGTGTGCGACATGGCCGAGGCGAGAAGCTGCCACCAGGAACTTTGCATCCGGCTGTGTTTGGTGCCGGCCACCATTAGCAACAATGTCCCAGGCACAGAAATCAGCCTGGGCTCCGACACAGGCCTGAACGCCCTCGTTCAGGTAAGAGCACCCCGTTCCTCCCGCTGCCCAGTTACGCTAACGACGCGTTTCTTCTGCACCAAGAATGAGCCGGATTTATTATTACTCTTTCTTTCCCCTGTGTTAGCTTGACTTATGTGACACTGGCCGTTAACAGGGTACATTTTTTAGCTTCCATCTCTTAGGGAGAGCTTGTCTTTATTGATTAAAAGTGAGATGACAGATCCAGTCCTTGGGATGGTACTTCTATCCCACCTAGGCCAGGGGAGCCTCGGGCTCCGCTTTTCGGGAGCTGCCTGTCCTGCCCAAGCTGAGTAGCAAGGCTTGCAGGCCCAGGCGTGGTGGGAGCGCGCAGGAAGGGGCGTGGGTGCCTCGGAAGTCCGGGCTCCGGGGCAGAGCTGTGCCCACTGGGGCCACTGCCTGGAAACACAGCTTTCCTGGTGAGACGAGAGGCTCTTTAGGAGCTGAAATCACATCTCCGCTTTTTGGCTAAGATCAAATGTGAGAGCTGAAATCATACCCTCTCCCCACTCCCTGGGCGGGTGGTTTCACCAACGTGTGCTTTGGGAGGGGTGGACCCTGGTCCACCCGGGTGTGGTGCTGACAGCTGCATGGTGGCCCCGCGCTGACCCACTCTGTGGCCGTGCGCTGGACATGAGGACCTGTGGTAGTTCACGGGCCTGCGCTGCAGAGAGGGTCCTCCCTCAGCTGCCGACAGGACGGTGCCCACACATGTGGGGGTCACTTCAGTGACTCAGCTGCCTGGTGCCTCTTGGACAGTAGCCACTGCCTTTACCTGAGATGCTCACGTCCAAGCCAGCGCCGGAGTTTGCAGTGAAAACTCCCAGCCCTGCTGGACACTCCTTGGTTCAGCTTGGGGCCTCGGAAAACAGCAGTTCTGTTCCGCCTTCTTCCTTCGGAGCTGAGTTTCTGTGCAGGGAAGGCAGTGGAGAGGCCATGAGGCTGGCTGCAGTCTCCTGCGCTTCTGAGCCTCAGCCTCCCACTGCAGCTGAGGGGCGTGTCTTGGCCATCTGCCTCGTGGGCTTGCAGAGGCTGGCCGGGTTCGTTCCTAGGACTTCCTTGGTTCCCGCACTTGACCCCTGTGGAGAGAATATTGTTAGGGTCGGGCACCGCTGGCTTTGCTCTCCTTTAGTACCTTGTAGACGTCCACGCACGCCTCCACTCTCGTGCCCCGCATGTGACGTGGTACTACCTGAGCCAGCGGCTGCACTTTGCTGTGGGTTCCTTTCTGTGACAAGGACGGGCCCTCCACTCCCTGCCCCGTCTGGCCACTGACTTCAGCAGCGGCTCGCTGCGTGAGGGACACCCTCATAGGAAAACTGGCTCCTGCATATTCACAGAGCAAGGCGGTCTGCACAGGGAAGGCAGTGGCTTTTTTCTACCCTAACGCTGTAGCAAATGCCACCTTATCTTTCACCACCAATTTATACTTCTTGACACCATGGAGCAAAGTGCTGGTGAGGTTTGAACTGTAGCCTGGGCCTGCCCTCCCTCCCGTGGGAATTTCCTAGCAGGATGGCCTGTGTGCCCTTGCAGGGGGCAGTGTCTGCCGGGCACACCCATCATGCAGTGAGGATGGCTGGGTCAAGGGCTCTGCCTGGCAGGTCCCACTCACGGCTGCTGTCCAGGTGCTAGGCCCGAGACACAGCCCTCTGCCATCCTTCCTCCCACCCTGAAGCTGGGGAGGCACCTCTGGGTGACACTGAAGGCAGGCAAGGCCACGCTAGGGCTCAGTCTTCTTGTCAGTGCTACTTTGGATAATTGCCTGAGGCAAGGCTGGAGTGACTTGCTATTTTTAGAAGCTAATTCTAGCTTCAGATACCATCTAGGTAATGAGAGAGTTCAGGAAAGGTGTATCTAAGCTCCAGCAAAGGCCGCCTCTTCCGTCCCAGCTGTTGTGAGGAGTGCAGGGTCAGGGGCATGGCCCAGGCGGCAGGGCTGTGCTGTTCAACACCCTGGTCGGCCGCAGGCTGCCGGAACCAGAACTCACATGCTTGGACACAAATCAGCCTCATGGGAGAGCTGCTTTGCCTGCAGAATTCTTTTGCCATTAAGTAGCTGATGTCGCGCTTTGAATGAGCGACAGTAATTCCCCACCTCAGGGTGGGCTGCAGGGGAAGATGGATTCAGTTGGAAAAATAACCCTTGAGAGCCAGGCATGGTGGCTCACACCTGTAATTCCAGCACTTTGGGAGGCCCAGGCGGGCAGATCACAAGCTCAGGAGTTCAAGACCAGCCTGATCAATATGGTGAAACCCCGTCTCTACTAAAAATACAAAAATTAGCCAGGCATGGTGGTACACGCCTGTAATCCTAGCTACTTGGGAGGCTGAGGCAGGAGAATCACTTGAACCCCAGGAGGTGGAGGTTACAGTGAGGAGATCGCGCCACTCCACTCCAGCCTGGCGACAGAGTGAGACTCCATCTCAAAAAAAGAAAAAGAAAAATGATCCCATGTGCTTATGGGGGTCCTGACGTCCCACCCACGTTGTCCTTCCCATGCCCAGCATTCTCTAAAACGAAGGCCATGCGATGGGTTTTCAGTCAAGTCTGAGAGCCTTACAGCATCTTAAGTCTTAGATCACATAAAGCGACCCAGTGCAGGTGAAGCAGAATTCAGCACTGGCCACGCAGGAAGGCAGCTGTGAGCTCTTTGCAGCCTGGATGGGTTTCTGTCCTCTGTCCCGCATAAGCACAGAGCGAGAATTCTTCCTTTTGCCTGCTTCTCTTCCCATCTTGGCTTCTACACACCGCAAAGCTGCCTGCCAACCAGAGCCCGTGTTCAATTCTGAATATATCAGCCAATTATTTGGGAGGAAAAGAATCTGCCAAAGAAACTGGGAGCACAGATAGGAATGATTTAATCAAGGCTGCACTTATTAATCAAAGAGCACTTTTCAGTTTCATCCGAAGCACTCAAGTGGAAATTTCCCAGCGGAAGTTACACTTTGGTGCGCAGATGCTCATGTGGCTCCTAGTCTGAAGCGCATACCCGCCTCTTCATGCTTACTCTTGGCTGAGTACCACAGAGCAGGCTAGGGAATCCTGCACGATCAGCCCTTGGGCGGGATGGCTGGCAGGGGAATACGGCACTTACGTCATTCAGCGACAAGCATTTCGTGAGCGCCTCCTGTCAGGACGCGGCCGGCTGCTGTTGCTGCTGCAGCGGTATGAGCCCAGCCCACAGTTCCGCCCTCATGGAATCTGCAGCCGAGTGAGGAAAAGCCTCCCAAGTCAAGTAACCACACAGGCAGCTGCAGGCAGAGACACTAGGATGATGGAGAGAGGACATGGGGTGTTCTGAGAGCCCCTGACAGAGGGAACTTTGCAGTCCTAGAATCCAGGTGGCGTTTTCCTGAGGAAATGACGTCTCTCTGGGTCAGAGCTGAGGAAGGTGCCTGTGTGTGTCCTGTGGCTGCTGTGACACTGACCACGCACCTGGGGCTGAGGCCAGAGGGTTTGCCCCAGGTGAGTCCCTTGTGGCCTGCTGGGGTGCCCAGAGCTGCAGGCTTTGCACACCTTGTTCCCTGGCGCTGCCTGCTCCCATGCGGGTGTGCAGCGTCCTGCTCCAGGGCCCGGGGCCCTTCTGCTTCCGTGTCCCTCATCTGCAGATGCAGGTGATGGCATCGAGGGCCCACCTGGGCAGTCCTCGGGAGTCACCTTTCTCACCACATAGGGGAACAATCACAGGTTCCAGGGATTAGGACCCGGATTCCTTTGGGAGCCGCTCTCCCACCACCACCGTGCAGGAATGTGATGCACACAGCGGCCAGCATGTGCAAAGGCCCTAGGAGGACTGGGTGTGGCTACAGCTGGAGCAGGACCTGGTGCCAGGGGCAGGTGGCAGAAAGGCTTCACGTGTTCTTGAAGTGAGCAAAGGATTTTGCACAAAGCCAGAACGGGGTCAGATTTGTGTTTTATAGTTGGGTCTCAGTTCTGTGTGAACAGACTGGAGGATACTCCACTAAGGTGGGAGTCGAGGCCCAGGCAGAGGCTTTGCGGTCCCAGGAGCAGGCACCACAGGCCAGGCTGGTATATGGGTGGGAAGGGGGCCAGTGCATTTCTCTGCTGTTTTTCTCCCCACTGAGCTTGGGTCCTCATGGAGGGCAGATGTCAGACATCTCATTCTGGGACCCAATGCCGGTGCATCCGGAAGACCTCCCCAAGCACCTGGGTCTAAGAACCACATGTGCCCTTGAGTAGAGTTTCCATAAACATAACATTCATGGATAGTTGGAAGATGGAAACCACTCTAACATCACAGGGAGCCTTTCAAAAGAAAATACAGTAGCACAGCAGTTCCCAGGGACACGCTGGAGAGGTGACACTCGCTCCCCTACCATCTCAGTTCTCACCTAACAGTGTCTACGTCTGGTGAAAGCTGCTTCAGCAGAGATGGTCACAGAGCAGTGTGGAGTGAGCGGGCTTGTGGGGTCGTCTTTTCCATCCCCTTCTAAAGGGCCTGGGAGAAGGGAGTGGCAGTTGGCCAGGCCCCTGCCACAGGTCATCAGGGTCATGTCCAGGTGGCTGCCATGGTGGGGCTGGAGCACTGGAGCACGTTCACACCCACTCCGAGGGCATAACCTGGCTGCTGCACACTCTTCACCTGTGATGCCAGGACTGCATGCTCAGGCGTGGTGGGGGACCTTGCTGCTTTCACTTGTTGGGGCGCTCTGGGGTGGTGGGCCCACCCGGCCCTGGACTGGAGTGACTCATCTCTTCTCTGTGACCAGACATGCGACCGCATCAAGCAGTCAGCCAGCGGGACCAAGCGGCGCGTCTTCATCATCGAGACCATGGGTGGCTACTGCGGCTACCTGGCCAACATGGGAGGGCTGGCGGCTGGAGCCGACGCCGCATACATTTTCGAGGAGCCCTTCGACATCAGGGACCTACAGGTATGTGATGGGGCTGGCCTGGGGGACCATCCCTGTGGGACCCACTCAATGCTGCTGAGTCATCGTGTTTAGGATGGTTTGCTTTTCGAGGGGCATGCAGATGAAGGCGGCATAAAACGCTCCACGCTCGATGCACTCTGCAGTGTCCAGGTGCCTCGACTGTTGGTGACAGCGGAGGCACCTGGTTGAGGACATCTACCCTTGTGTGCGAAAACACAAGCTTGTTCCTTTTGTCATAAGTGATACAGTCTGTTGTGTAATGTTCTGTCACTGTCACAATTTGAGAGCCTCCATCGACAGTCACCACCCGTGTCCGCGACTGGCTCTGATGGTTGCTGCAGCTTCTGTTAAATCCCGAGGCCTCCGACGCTGTGCCTGCCTCTAAACTGACAGAGGTGGCCACGGTTTCTTGGCATCTGTGGCTCTTTTAGGGAAGGCTGGTTCAGCCATGTGCAGCTTCTGACTCAGTTCCCCCACCCAGGGGTGTCCAGAGCCCCACAGGGAGGCTACACCAGGGAAGGAGTGGTGGGTGTCCGGGGAGCCTCAGCACGCACAGTGCGCACCATGGATGGGTGGGGAGGCCAGGCCAGGTCCCTGTCGCTGACCCCGGGATCTGCCCCTGCTTGGAAGGCACAGCGGAATCCAGGCCTGGACCCTGCAATGTTCCAAGTTGCTAAACTCCGTGCAAGAGGACAGGCCTTGGCAGATGAGACACAACTTCAAACTGTCTTTCGAAAAAGTAGGTTACCTGTTTCTGAGCCAAATAGATCAAGTAAAAAGGGCCTTGGTGTTGTCACTAATTACGTGACACATGAATCACAAACCTTTTCCCCATGTGAAATGAAGTATTTGTGGTCATTCACTGCATCACGATGTTTTGACAGTGGGTCCCATAGATTATAATGGAGCTGCCCCAGACAGGTACCGTTTTTAATCTTTTATAAAAAGGTATTTTTAACTGTGCTTTTCTACGCCTAGCCAATGTTTAGATACACAAATCTTAGCCATTGTGTTATAACTGCCTGCGGTATTCGGCAGTCCCAGACATCTAGGTTTGCAGCCAGGAACAACAGGCTGCACCATAGCCCTGGTGTGCCGCAGGCTCTGCTCCTGGGTTTGTATAAGTTCACTCTAGGATGTCTGCACAGGGATTAAGTCACCTACCAATGCGTTTCTCAGGAAATATCCCTGTTACGTGACACATGACTGTATTTCAAAAATCTATCCAAAGATCATGCCTCACCAGCACTTAGCATGGCAAATGCTTAAGTAACCGACTTTTTTGAGATGGAGTCTTGCTCTGTCACCCAGGCTAGCATGCAGGTGACACAATCTCAGCTCAGTGCAACCTCCGCCTCCCTGGTTCAACTAATTCTCTTGCCTCAGCTTCCCAAGTGGCTGGGACTACAGGTGTGTGTCACTATGCCTGGCTGATTTTCGTATTTTTTAGTAGAGACAGGTTTTAGCATGTTGGCCAGGTTGGTATCAAACTCCTGACCTCGGGTGATCCGCTGACTTCGGCCTCCCAAAATGCTGGGATTACAGGCATGAGCCACTGGGCCTGGTGACAGATTTGATTAGATGTAAAAATCTCCATTTTCTTAGGATGAGTCATTAGAAAATCACCTCCCAACATGATCTGAAATAGAATGTTTTTACACTTTTCTCAAGACAACCTTCTTTTCCTTAAACAATTTGTGTACGAATGTGAGTCTAAAAAATTCTTCCTTGGGCCGAAACTGTTCATTAGGCTGTCATCTGAGAGTCCATAGAAAGGCCACAGGTGGTTATTTTCTTGAGAGCTCCAAGAACAGCGTCCTGAAAAAAAGGAGTGAGAGAGACATGAATGAGTATTAGGCAAATGCATGGAATTCTCATGTTAAGAGGGACGCTGTTGATTCTGGAAGGTGTTTCTAACAACCCCCGTGAGGGCTGCTGGCCACGCCCTGTCCTCAGCACTCATCGCTGCGGATATGCTCTCCCTGCCTGGGGGAGGTTCCCTGAGACCTGAGCCACGAGAGCCACAGCCGCCTCTGCCACACTCACCGCCATACTTGGTCGGCACTACTTGCCCCGCAGTGCCCGGCACACAGTAGGTGCTTAGTATAAGTTTATTGTTACACAATACTCTCTTCCAGTCCAACGTGGAACACCTGACGGAGAAAATGAAGACCACCATCCAGAGGGGCCTTGTGCTCAGGTGAGTGAGAGACCAGGGCTGACCTCACCAGCACCGCCACACCCTGGCTCCTAGATGCTAGGCTGTGACTTAGGCTGGAGGACGGGTCGTTTCTTTGCTACTGGAGTGCACTACACACACTGAGCGATGCGCAAGAGTCGGTGCATTGCTCTAAATATTTGCCTGCCTTTAGACAACTAAAGGGTGATTTTAAACATGTATTTTTGCTTTGTAGTCTTATTCTTTTAGATAACTCACATCATTTCCCCAATTAGCACCTGACGTTTATGAAGGGAGGAGGAAATGCAGTCAGGGGATGTGTCCCAAGACCCCAGTGGGTGCCTGAGCCTGGGGCTAGTACCCACCACCCCCTATATACACAAGGGTTCTTCCATCCGATACCCAAGGCGGCTACTGAGTGACTCGGGCAGGAGGCACAGTCAGTGTGGAGACGGAGGGCACAGGGATGATTCACGTACTAGGTGGGACAGAGCAAGACAGCACAAGATTTCACATACTACTCAGAGTGGCATGCAATTTAAAACGTACACATTTATTTCTGGAGTTTTCCATTTAATATTTTTGGACTTTAGTGGACCATTTGATCATGGGAACCGAAACTGCAGAAAGCAAAGCCTTGGACTGGAGGAACAAGTGTTGATGTATAGTCATAGTAGGGCCAGGGGACACGGGAGGCCAGCCTCCCAGGGCCATCCCCTCCACGAGCAGGGAGCTGCATGCCCACTGCACGCTTAAATGGCTCCTTCCCACTCGTTTCAGAAATGAGAGCTGCAGCGAAAACTACACCACCGACTTCATTTACCAGCTCTATTCGGAAGAGGGCAAAGGGGTGTTTGACTGCAGGAAGAATGTGCTGGGCCACATGCAGCAGGTGAGCCCGAGACCCCGGTGAGGGGCCCGCAAAGCCACTGTCATGTCACTTTTACAAGCTTATTGTCGTATGTTAGCCATTTTGGGGGGAAAATGTGTATCTACAAGTAAATTTCGAGATAAAAAATCAGCTGAACTTTTTCTTTGAGATGGAGTCTCAGTTGCCCAGGCTGGAGTGCAGTGGTGCAATCTTGGCTCATCTGCAGCCTCCACTTTCCAGGTTCAAGCAATTCTGCCTCAGCCTCCCAAGTAGCTGGGAGTACAGGCACTCACCACCATACCTGGCTAGTTTTTGTATTTTTAGCAGAGAGAGGGTTTCACCATGTTAGCGAGGCTGGTCTCAAAACTCCTCACCTCAGGTGATTCACCTGCCTTGGCCTCCCAAAGTGCTGGGATTACAGGTGTGAGCCATTGTGCCCTGCCAATACATCTGAACTTTTAAGTCATGCCAAACATCACCAGCTTTAGGATTCTTGTTCTTGTTTGTGAGGTTTGAGTGATGGGGATTTTAACTGTCGACTTTCATGTAAAGCTTGATACCCTCTTACTTGGAAATATTTATTCAAATTAAACACTTGAACAAATTAAAAATTGGAGCTTCCTAAGATTTAAAATGGATTATCAGACTTGAGTCTGTTAAAAAAGAGAAATGACAACTTCTAAATAAATAGCAAAGTGTTACTGTATAACTGATATTTCATATAATTCTAACCAACAGGGTGGAGCACCTTCTCCATTTGATAGAAACTTTGGAACTAAAATCTCTGCCAGAGCTATGGAGTGGATCACTGCAAAGCTCAAGGAGGCCCGGGGCAGAGGTACGGGGGCCGGGGAGGGCGTTGCTATTTAACCAACCTTGCATTCCTGGGGTAAGATCAGCTTGGTCATGATGTGCTCTTTTGTGCAGGCTTTTTGCTTTTGCTCTGGAGATCCTGAACATTTGCCAGCAATTTCTCCTCGAGTCCTGGGGTTCGCCTCATAGTAGTGGGGCTATTTTTTGGATGTTTGCTAGGACAACCTCCCTGTGAATCCATTCATTAAAACTTCCAGTTTTCTTTGAGGAAGATTTAACTGCTGAATGAATTTTTCATGTTTATAGAACTATGCATGTTTTTTCTTGAATCAGTTTTCTAAGTTACATATTCTACGAAATCTTCAAAAAACATGACATTTTTGTTTTGTTTGAGACAAAAAGTCTTGCTTTGTTGCCCAGGCTGGAGTGCAGTGGTGCGATCTCTGCTCGCTGCAACTGCTGCCTCCTGTGTTTGAGCAATTCTCCTGCCTCAGCCTAAGTAGCTGGGATTATAGGTACCCACCAATATGCCTGGCTAATTTTTGTATTTTTAGTAGAGATGGGGTTCCACCATGTTGGCCAGGCTGGTCTTGAATTGACCTCAGGTGATCCGCCTGCCTCGGCCTCCCAATGCTGGGATTACAGGCATGAGCCACTGCGCCTGGCCCAGTGGTTCCAACAGGGCTGATCCCCACTCATTCCTGAGAATGGCTGTTCGTGCCAGCATCTTTCTCTCCCCTACCTCTCAGCTTGCTTCATCAGTCATTCCAGATGTGTGCTTTTATCAGGGCAAGCCATATCGCACTTCCAGTGTCCAACTTAGGGAAATGACAGTCTACAAAAAAAGGTGATGTGAAGAGTTTCAGTTTGTCTTTTTGAAGAACTGACTGTGGCTTCAATTCTTTCGACATCAACTTCCACTTTTTGGATTTTCTTCTTTTGCAAATTTATCTATGGGTGTTTCTATGTGTATTCATGAGCATAACTTTTTTAATGTTTTCCTGTAATTTAAGCTAACTTCCCTATTCTGCTATTCAGTGAAAAATGTATTTACCTCCACTGGGAGAAAAAACAAAAGGACCTTTCCAGGAAGCCCTCTCTGGGGTGGCTGAAGTACTAGTGAGCGGCAGGGAGGAAGCCGTCAGGGTGGTCCCCTCAGAACCGGCGCCCTCTCCTCTCCCAGCCCTGCAAGAGCAGAGCTGCGCAAGCCCAGGGTGGACGCTGCGGGCTGGTGTCAGTCTCACCTGGGCTTCCAGTCTAGTTTCACAGCGTGGTTCTGAGAAATCCCAATTCTCATCTTGTCGTGTGATTCTGTTCCCCTACCTGCCCAGGTGATAGGGTGTTATTACATCTTTTTTAAAAACTTTTATAGGAAAAAAATTTACCACCGATGATTCTGTTTGTGTTCTGGGAATAAGCAAAAGAAACGTCATTTTTCAACCTGTGGCAGAGCTGAAGAAGGAAACGGATTTTGAGTAAGTCCGGGTTTTACTGCCTTAAAGAACCCAACTGACGTGAGTGCAGGGCAGGGGAACGACCGTCACTGTCGGCAACTCAGTCAGAGGTGGGAGGAAATGGCTTTTCTGAGGCTGAGTTAAATACTAGGTCTTTAGAAAGAGGGAAGAATTTTTAGAAATATAAAAATGGTTTCATTTGACCCTGAAATCGGCTTTATCATCCAGCTGATTGAGCTGACCGTACAGGGCAGGCAGAGGTGTCTCCCAGGTACTGCAGGGCTCAGTGCCGCCTCCGCTTCCCTTCCAGGCACAGGATCCCCAAAGAACAGTGGTGGCTGAAGCTGCGACCCCTCATGAAGATCCTGGCCAAGTACAAGGCAAGCTATGATGTGTCGGACTCAGGCCAGCTGGAGCATGTGCAGCCCTGGAGCGTTTGACGCGGCCCCGCCTGCCTGAGGCCTGGCCTTACCACGGACCGTCCGTTTTTGTAACACTTAAGTTATTTATCAGCACTTTACTGCAAGTATTATTAATCCCTAATCAGCAAGCACCTGTCACTGCCCATGTACCCCTCAGAGCCAGTGCGTGCTGTCTGTGGACTGTGCCTCATGCTTTCAGATGTGCGTATTAGCAGAATTAAACATTTGCCTACAACTCCAGCAGTCCTCCATTTTAGTTTTTTAAGTAGGAGATTAAAATCTCAGTCTTCAGGTAGCTACAGTTTTGTGGGCAAAGATGAGCAAAATATTTTTAAAAGGCTCACTAAACTATGCGCAAGTCATAAAAGAACAAAGCCAGTAGTCTGACACATGGCAAATGTGTACAGTAAGTAAACATGGCATTTCCATCCACAGCAGCAGGCCTCCACCCCAGGCTCCTGCACTCTTGAAAGTAAAGTAAAACACAGGAATCTTATATACTCACCCTCTTGACTGCAATCCTAGTTGCATATTAAAACCACCGAGGGAGGGTGGCGGTTAAAAAATCTGATAGCCAGCTTCTCCTCCAGGCCAAGCCACAGTCCTCACTGGAACCCAGGTTGGAACTCTCCTGATGACTCTTGCCAGAGTAGACACAGCTGTCAGGGGGACAGCCCCTCTCCTGTAGGGACAGAGTTTCTGCCTCTTAGATCTAGTCTGCAGTAGATGACAGCTGTGTGGAGTAGATGCCAAAAACACACTGTGTTGGGGAAATCAGAGTCCAAGGAAGACCTGGCGCACAGGCTTACCTTTCCGTGTCTGTGAAGACGAGGCCAGCACTTACTCACCCCAAACCCCCTGCTCTTCAGAATGGTTTCCATCCGGCCGCCCTGCTGCACGCCCATCTGTTTGTTAGGAGGATGCTCCTGCAGGTCCTCGGCAGGTGGGGTAGCCACGTGCAGCTTTTCACTTTACTCCTACGTTTAATAAAGGCCCTAAATGCTACTTAAAATAATGATTCAAGCACAGTAAGTCAGAGTTGCCCTTTATTTTTAGATTCCTAAATAAATATTCTAGGGTTAATCAGGCAAAGTAAGCCTTTCTGTCACAACAGAGCTAAAGTTCTACATGGCACATCTTTGGCGTTTCATGCATGATTATTTATTTGAATGAATTTTCATGGTCACTCTTAAGATAGATGAGTTTTTATCTGACTTGCCAGTCAATGGCTTTGGCAAAACTTTAAGAATGACATTGTATTCTTGGAAAAAGCAGTTAACATTTCTGCCTTTTCAAATTCGGCTCAGAGGCTCCTTTTCTCAGTGCCTGTGTGTGTAGCACACCTGAGCGCCTGCGCCGTCAGAAGCTCCAAGGCTGCTCAACTGATGATCCAGGATGGGTCCTTGGCGATTTTTGCATTCTCTGGTCCAAGTATGGCCAGGCCATGTGTGCTCTTCCCCGTGCCAAGGTACCTGAGAGGAAGGCGTGGTAAGTGTGTGAAAGAGTGCGTGCAGGCCTCAAATCCCAGGCACTGTTTCTCCTGCTCCTCGCTCACCTGTCACTCACATACAGGAGCTTGTCATGGCTGACGGCAAAGAGCTGCTCCCTGTGGGCCTGCTTCATCTCATCTGAGAGGCCAGACAGGAAGTGGTCCATTCCTAGAAGACAAAGCACAGGCACCGTGAAGCTGCCGCCCATGAACTCGAGCTGTGGGCTGTGCACTCGGGTCGTGGAGGAGACACAGGCATCTCACTGTTACTTCATGTGAACATATTTCAACCACAGGACATGTCTAATGGACCAGAGATCACACCCTGACCTCCAGCTCCCACAAGCCATGCTGACCCCTACCAATGCCTGCCTCTGCAGCATGGATGAAGTCAGGGCCGCATAAGACTGATGATGCTGTGAGCAGAAGTGGCTCTACAGAGTAACGTGGCCATGCCCATGTCCCCCTGCCACGCTACTGAGCCATGACACTGGCATGGGTTGGCCCCCCCTGGGCCTCAGCTCAGTAAAACAAATGACTGGATGCACTTTTCTTGCCTGAAGTCCCATGTTTAGGGTGGTAGACGTGGAAATCGCATCACAAGCAAGGATGGGGACAGCAGAAGCTGGTGCACCTCCCTGTGCATACAGGGGATTCGGAAAACGGCAATGCTGTCTGTGAGGCTGTGGGTTGAGATTCTCCCTGTTACACTCAGAATACCTTTGTCGGAAGGAGCGACAGGAGCATCTACGGTCGAGAAGACAGAAAGTTTGGCTTCATCGATGTCTTGCTGTGTGAATTTTCCAGACTTAGCCCAGTCAACAGCCTTCCCAAAAGACTGGAGTGTCTCTATTGTATTTGGGTCCCTAGGAAACCCAGAGAAATAAACAGTCAAGCATTTTACCAGAGAACAAGTTAATGACAACCCTCTGTCAACAGTTCAACATCTCCTGTGTGAACAGCTCTATGTTACACATTACAGTCCAAACAACCCACTGACAAATCGCTTAATTACTCTCAATGAAATTTAAATCTGATCACATAAGGCTTTCAATACGTTCTCCTTCTACTTAGACAAGGTCCGTGTGCACAACATCTCCCCAGATTATTTAAATACACCTCTGTGACCTCATCAGGAGAGGAAAGAGGAGAGTAGAGGACGGAGGCAGGTCAGGATTACAAGGACATTACAGAAGACTCAAGTGGAAAAATTAAGCTAAGGTTGTCCTTTACTCTCCCTTAAAAAATACCCAGGATAGTCCAGGAATCAGCTTGAGGGGCCGATCCAGACTTCCTTCTGTGTAAGTGTTAAGAGCCCCACCCTCCCTTCGACTGGATTCAGAGCTGCACAGGGGCTGTGAGCTGCTTCCCCATTTTTATCTAGAAGTGTGACTTCCAGCACAGCAAGAGGGAGAGCTCCTCAGAGTGGCAATGGCTGCCTACCTATCTACCTTCATGTCTGCCTGCCTAATCTATCTATGCATCCAGGCGCCAGGGTCTTACTCTGTTGCCCAGGCAGGCATGCAGTGGTACATCTTAGCTCACTGCTGCTTCAATCTCCCTGCACTCAAGTGATCCTCCTGCCTTAGCCTCCTGTGGCTAGGAACACAGGAACTTGCCGCCATGGCTGGCCAGCTTCTTACTGTTAGAATACACCTTCTCTTGGGCAGCACAGACATAGAAAATCAGGAATTTATTGTTTTAGAGTAATGGTGTTATGTTTATGAAAGCTAACAGAACAGTATCCACATCAGACACCTACAACTGAAATGAGCTAAGAATGCTCTGAGGCTGTATCACACCCCGATCAACTAGGGCCTGTTCCAGGACCTCCAGGGCAAGGCTGCATCCTCCTCAGACAGTGCTGAGTGTTATGGATACTATGTTCCCAAGGCAGGGCTGCATCTTCAGACAGTGCTGAGTCCCATGGTTACTATGTTCCCAGGACAGGGCTGCATCCTCATCAAACAGTGCTGAGTCCTGTGGATATTAAGGGTTTTTTTCCTATACCTTTGTTAAAATTTACAAATTAAGTGCAGCAAGGTATTAACAAAATTCAACAATTATACTGTAACAAAAGGTATGCTGATGAGCTACTATTAAGTAAAACAAGGGTTTTGTGAACATAAGGTCTTACCTGACAGTGTATCTGACCTATATGGCTACTGATGACCCACAGGCAGGTCGTGTATACAGTGTGAGATTTCATCCCACTGCTTCGAAGAATGGTGTGCCATTCAAAACTGAGGAAGTACTAATGTCTGCAATTTTCCATTTAATATGTCCAGACTGAGGGTAAGTGTAGGCAAGAAACTGTGGAAAGCAAAACCAAGGATGGAGGCACTACCGTGTTATGCTGAAATATGCCGGTTACACCAAGCCAGGGTTACTGAAGGAGAATGCTTCCTGTTTAGGCTGCTGGCCCTAATCCTTGTACCAGAAGGACACTGCTGGGTGTGGCTAAGTGCTCAACAAGTGAAAGGAAACAAAGAGAAGAACTTTTATTTTTCTAAAGTTCACTGCAGTAGAAGAAAATGATAGATAATCCCAAGTAAAGACTACAGGTAAACCAATGCGTGCATCCAAATGTGTGGAACAGAGAAAACCTCACCTGTAAGAGTAAAAGGTGAAAATCCCATTGTGGCTGAGTTTTGCACCTCCAGCATAAGCGCCGCCTTTTTCTCGAATTTCTGTATGCAGGAATTTAGCAGTCATCAAACATGCAAGGATTTTAAGACTGAAATGAATGATTAGAAAATGTAAGTTAAAAACATGTCTGATAAAAAAGCATATGCAGTGAAGTAACTATTGGAATAAGTGAAAATGAATACATAAACTCCCATATTTTGGTCTTGTTTTTTACAAGATGGGGGTCTTGCTGTCTCCAGGCTGGAGTGCACTGGTGCAGTCACAGCTCACTGTAGCCTTGAACTCCTGGGCTCAAGGGATTCCCCCCTCCCCAGCCTCCTGAGTAGGTGGGACTACAGGTGCGTGCCACCACGCCTGGCTATTTTTACGTTTTTTGTAGAGGCAGGGTCTAGCTTTGTTGCCCAGGCTGGTCTCGAACTCCTGGCTTCAAGCAATCTTTCTGCCTTGAAAGTGCTGGGATTACAGGCATGAGATTTTTTTTTTTTTTTTAATTACCAAAACTAAAAACCACAAGGAAGCATAATTTTCAAAGAGTTGGCTTAGATTACAGGGTTGAAGGGAGGGTGGGGAGGGAATCTGAACACTTCCAGCATCACACTGCTTCACTTATTCCAATGTATACATGGCATTTTAAAATCTGATCAAGTAGAGAGAGGTTCTTTCTACTGTAAAGGCAAATGTGCAAATGAATATTTATTTAAATGTCTCACGTTATGGAAAAAAAGGAAAGTTAAGTCAGAGTTTTGTAGGAATCCCTTAAGAAAACACGCTCTCCACTAAACTACATTTCTAGGAACGAGGCTGATTTCCTCTGCCTTCCACTGTGAATGGTAATATCACATTCTAGGTGACTCCAGAACGCATCCACCTTGGACAGAAGACAGAGCTATGCCTGCCACTGCAGTGCAGTCAATGATGGTAGCGTCTGCAGCAGACACAGGCTCCTCAAAGACGCCCATGGCAAGATCAGCCCCAGGTCCCTGCTTCCACAGACACGCCTTTTCCCAAAGCAGATGAAGGGGGTCAAATAGGCCAGGTGGGAAATGGAGGAAGGAGTGGGCGTGTTCCCAGTGGCTGTAGTAGGAGAAGTCACGACCATCTAGTGTGGGTCCACCAGGAGAGACCCAGCGCCACTCGGGTGGCTGGGGCGCTATCAGCTGAGACCAGTGACCCTGGAGGAGGGAGCCTCCTTAGGCACCAACTGGGACTAACATTTCATCTGTCCATGTTACTCTTGAGAAACTTCTATTACTTGTATATTACATTAAAAACACATGCTCACTATTGAAAGATTACAAAATACCAGAAACCAGGAAAAAAACTTCTATTAACCTCTTCACAGTTTCAGTGTTTTCGGTCTACATCTTCCTATTGGATGGCGGGAACAGGTATCACTATTCTGCCGGCACAGCAGATATTTACCTTCTACAAATATGGAAATAAACAGACAAAGCAGCTGAGCCACTATCATCTTTTCTACAGATCTGAGAGCTCTGCTCTTTCTGGGCCCCCACTGCAGCCCCCCGTTTCTTCCTGCCTGGCTCCTCCGCCCCTCCTGTGACACACATGTACCCTGGAGGCCCAGCTCCTCCAGTCAGGACAGGCTACACAGACCTAGCCGACCTTCCCCCTCTACCAGGCTCCCTCTTTGGATTAGTCGCTCATGGGGGTAGCTGCCTGGGACAAGGACATAGGAAGTTAATTTCCGGGATTTAAGATGCTTGCACATATCTGTGTCACACTCACACACCCAACTGATGGGTCCCCAAAGGTGCATGACTGTGAGTCTGTCTTCCCGGTCTAGTCAGTTTCCCCAGATGGGATGAACACAGACACGGGGCAGCCACGGTTCAGAAGGGCCTGGAGGGGCCAGTCTATGGGCTACAAACTCCCTCACCCCATGCCACTTTGAGAGCAGGCCTGACCCTGACACTCAGCTGTGGCTTCAGCCCTTCAACCAAGGGCCTCCTTCCCTGAGCTTCTGACTTGGTGTGGAGATGGGGGAGGCGAACTCCTTACAGCAACTGTGAGCTGGCCTCCGGCCCTGCCAGCTGCAGGGCTCTGCAGGACCCCTGGTCTCTCCCCATTGCCCTGTCCCTCCGTGGCCCGGGTCGGGCACCCCCACCCACCCACAGTCAGGGTCATGAGGTTCTCCGGCAGCCTCCGTGGTTGCCTCCCACTCTTTCCTTTGTGGCTTCCTGTCTTAATCTGCCTTTGCTCTCGTTCCATGCATCTGCATCTGTCCTCATGAAGGCTTAATCTGCCATGTGTATCAGGAAACTCAGCCTAAATTCATTCAATTTTTACCTAGAGATGAAGTGAGTACATGGGGCATTTTGAAAGGAGTCTGTGTTTAGGGTCATAGATACCTGTTTTGTTTATAGGAGTCCTCAAGAATACAAACTGTTTATAAAAGTGACTGGCTCTAAAGCGGGGCCTTTTAAGACTCTGCTGTTTAAGGAGGAGCGCTCAGAGACATGCAGCCCCCAGCTCACCACTCACAGTCAGTGTGGACTTCCCACTAAAACACACCCTGCAAACTCCAACAAGCTTCACAAGCTGCTTCCATAAGGCTCAGGCCTGGCAGGTCCCGACCTCCACCCGCCTACCTGGCATGATCTGGGTCTGTGTAGGGGACAGTTCGGATGCATTCGCCGACGTAGTTCACTGGAAAGGGCATGAGGAAGTGGGTCTTCATCTGCCAGGGCTTGAAGGTGGGTTCCTGAGGGACAAGGTGTAGTCAGAGGCTGTGCTGCCACGCACGGGCCAGGCACTGGGACACAAGAGCAAGGCACTGCAGTTATGTCACTCCACACAATTTCTCACTGTAAAACTAACATCAAGTCCTCCAATTCTGGCATGATGTTTAAAGTATACTGTTCAATTAAAAACATTTCACGCCACACCATTTCTATCGTAGTTGATGCTCTGGGAATGTATTAGATCACTCTACTCCACAAGGAACCGAACCAAACTGCATCAGCACCAGGCTGAGGAGGGAAAAGATCTGTCAGGCTGCTCCACTGGCGTAGACTCAGCTTAGGAGCTATGTTCAAGGAGGGTGAATTGCCTGGGAGGTGACCGCCCAGAGCAGCAGCCCTCATCTCCTCAGCCCAGGAAGATGAACCCACACCACGGCCCTCACCTTCTTGGCACAGGAGGACGCACCCCCACCAGGGCCTTCGCTCAGCACAATCAAAGAGAAAAAGCTCAGGGTGGCAGTAACAAAGGACGCACTGAACTCACAACTCTAGGGACACGCCAGCCCCACAGACAGGCAGACGGGGGAACGATCACCATAAGCAGCAGACACAGCCGTGGAGCGACGCACCCGCCCGCTGTGAAGCCAGATGGGCTGTGGTTCTTACCATGACCAGCTTCCTAATAATCTGGGAGCCGTTAGGAGTGTGGGCATCTCCACCAGAGCTGCTAGGTGCAGGTTTCTGAAAATCAAGTTTCCAAGAAAAATGAAAAATCCAAAACTCACTTGAAACAGATAAGAAGGAACAGAGTTTATAGAATTCACAGAGCTAATAACAAGTGTTAGGGTGGATTTAAGTATTTTAAATAATAAATGCTATAAAGGAGAAAAATTTATCGTTCATGAGTTACTATATGGAAAATTTTTTTAAAAAGATAGAAAATAAAAATAGGCTGCACACAGTGGCTCATGCCTATAATGCCCGCACTTGGAAGGCTGAGGTAGGAGGACTGCTTGAGTCCAGGAGTTTGAGACTAGCCTGGGCAATGCAGGGAGCCTCCATCTCAACAAAAACATCTTAAAAATTAGCGAGTCATGGCAGTGCATGCCTGTAGCCCCAGCTACTTGGGAGGCGGAGACTAGAGGATCACTTGAGCCCGGGAGGTCACAGCTGCAGCTAGCTATAATGGCACCACTGCACTCCAGCCTGGGTGACAGAGTGAGACCCTGTCTCAAAAACACAAAAAATAAAGAAATAAAGAGAATAATGAAATAAATGAAGAAAATTTTAAAATGAATTTTCAGAAAGTCAAAGAAAAGGTGGCCTTATTATATGGTACAAAGAAAATACTTTAAGCTTTCTTTCCTCCTTCTGCACTTTCTCATCATAAATCTGTCAAATCGAGAGGACATGTAAAGGACAGGGAGACCACACCCAGAAAAGAGCCAGGGACACAGACACCAATGGAGAAGGCATTAGAAACATCCTCTGCAAAATTAACACCATCAATCTCCCCCACTGACATCCATGAACTAGATTACAACTCTTTGTAAATTAATCAAATTTATTAAATTAGTTATCACCAGCATAACTGTTCTAGAGACAAATCCATGGATTCATGAGTCAAAGAAACAGCAGTAAAGCAGCCTTCTTCAGGCCATGGCTTTGGGCCATTCCTATGCCAGAGTAACCCAACCGAAGTCTTTCTTCCTATCAAACTACTTGCTGCAAGGCAGAGTGAGTGCAGAATCTAAGACCACAGGGTCTGAACTCACTTAACTGGGCCAGCACTGGACAAGACACTTAAACCTCCTGAACTTCAGTTTCTTCATCTGTGTAATGAGGAATATGAACAACCACATGCTGGATTGTTCTGAGAACTGAGTTAATACATGTAAAACCCAAGAGCTGCCCCTGCCAGGTGCTCACTGGGCGCCAGTGCCACCATCAGTGCATACCTCGACCACGTGTGGACGCACAGGCCTCCGTTCCTTCTTACTTCGACCAATGCTTCTAAGGAAGTTTTCTACCACTTTTTCTGTCTGAGCCATCTGCTGAGGAGTCGCATTCACTGAACACCTGTTTGAAAAGTTATATATACATAAAACCATCATTAGAAAAAATAGTTTTAGTAATTCATCACATTTTGTATAAATAATTCAAAAATAAAAATGTTTTTATAAAAAGTAATTTCAAAGATGTTAAAAGAAACAGTAGCCAAATGTAGAAATAATACAGCCACCTTCCTGCTTTGCAGTGCTTCGAGTTACCAAGAAATTTCCACATAATTCAGTGTGTCAGCTAAGAAAGCTGTCCAGACACAGACAGCCTGAGCCTCTAGTCTTGTTCTTCCGAAAAGCAAAGGAAATACAGAGACTATTAAGATCTACTAACCATGCCTTCAGAATTACACTACTGAAACACTGACAACTTTTAAAATTACTGTCCAACAGTCATCAATTTGAAAATCTGAACTGGTTTTTAAAGCAGAAAATCATGAAGCACAAAAAATTACCATGCTTTCAAAGTTACATGAAAACAGAACTCTTCCAAATTCTACAGAATTGCAAATACTATCACATAAAATCTACTTCAACTCTACAGTATATTGATAAAGTGTTTATTTTTTCCTTCTGGCTGTAAATCCTAAATTTATTTCAAAGTAACAGCAGGTACCATTATATCAACACTAACTATATCCCAGGCACATATGCTAACTTGCAGATATTATGCCTTTTATGCCTCACAATAAACCTGCAAAGGAAGGTTTTATGGAGGAGGAAGCAGAAGGCTCAGGTGGGTCAGCTGCCCAGGACCGCCTGGGTGTGAGGTGAGTGCTGGCCCAGCACTGGAAGCCAGGCCTACCTGAGCCCAGCGCCCAGCGACCCCAACCACCAGGCCCCAGCTCTGGCCACCCACAGATCGCCCTATAGAATCTGCCAGGGATTCTCAAGACATGACTGGGAAAAGGCACCAGGACTCTCTGAAGAAGGACATGTTCTTGTTAAGTACTGACGAATACATCAGTGTCACTGATAAGATGCTGAAAATAAACAGTTCATCATGCTTCAACTTCATTCACGCTCACAAACCTGAGGGCACAAGGCCGACTGTAGGTATACGACCGAGCTGCCAGATGTTCTCCTCAGAGCATCACATGACGTTAGAAGAAACTACACTTGAACTCTGGTCTTGAGCAAGCCCACCTTTACAGATCTGTCATTTACCAACCATTTGCTGTGGAAGCAATCTAAGTATTTGCCCTCAATCTATTTGCAGTTCTAGAACAGAACTACCCTGTGTTCTTCCCTATCTCCTACAACTTTTAATAAGCTTAGAATATTTTTTTCTTAGTTTACCAGAACACTTGACTTCTACAATAAAATTCTATAACCTATACCTCTACCAAGTACTCTATCTTGAAGTTCCTATAACAAGTGAAAAATACCTAAAAACTACACTTAATTATTTAAAAACAATCACAAACACACCTCATATTATCACCATTTAAAAGGTGCTTCTTGATACGCGGGAGCTTCCTCAGGATGGGTTTGATGTCTGTCATTTCTGCAATCCTCTTCATCAGCCGCACCTGAAACAGAGGAAGCTCACTCAGCCAGAGGCCACAAAAGACCAGTGTGAGCCAAGCACCCATGACATCAGAACCCTGCTTGAGCAGGGGTTGTGTGTGTGAGTGCGTGGCTTGAGGAGGGCTGGAACGGCGGTGCAGGAGTGGTATAAAGAGGAAGATGAGTTAAAACCAACCAATTTTTCCCCATATCTGGTCAGTTAGAAAGTTAGCGTTTCTGAGGCATTAATGTATTCCCAAAGAAATCAGCAACTCTGGAACATGTGGCTAAACCAGAGTAACACAGGTTCCCTCCAGGCTTCCCACCTGATCCATCCCACTGAAGGCCTCTCGCAGGTCCCCTGCGGGCGTGAGGGTCCTGCCGGCCCTGATGGATGCGTACAGGTGTCCAGAGTCGGGAATTCCATTGGCAAGCTCCTGGGCGGTCATCTTCACCAGCACTTTGAAGTGTTCTTCTTCTTCAAAGCACGGACTATGAAAAAAGGAAAAGAATAAATTCCTGGAGACCCATTCATCATACCCCTTCAATATCAAGGACAGTTTATTAAGAATAAGTTTTCAGACTATCTCACCAACCTAAGAAATTTTATAAGTCCATATGAATTACCAGTAAAATCACTTGGAAATCAACAACCAACACAAGTAAAATTGTCTACTTTAAAGTACTTCAAACGAAGATGTCTGGCACAGCCCAAGAATGGACAACTCTTCAAATGAAGTTACTTGTTAAATATTTCACTCCATAGATGCATCATATCCGGCAGGTTTCGATCCAGGCAGAGAGAGGAGAAAAGCACACCCTTAAACAGAGAAAACAGAGAGGAAGAATGGAATTAGGGGCGAACTGAACAGTAACAGAAAGCCAGTGGAGAAAAACGTCACCACAGCTGTCATCTAACAGCGACAGGCTACCTGCTCGTAGGTGTCCATGTGTGAGTCGTCGGGGAGCACGTGGGGAGAAGCACTCATTCCTCCAGTCTTCAGTTCTATCTGCTGAGCCTGCTCCCGGTAGTCAAGAAGGCCGCAGCCCAGCCTGACAGAGCAGAGAGGCATCGCCCTGATTACAAGGCAATCTTGACTGAATCATTTTTAAAATTGTGCATCTTTAAACACAAGTTGCTTACATTAATTCATTAACTACAGCTCTGCCAACCTCTTTACACTTCGAAGGTAATAAAGCAGGAGTGCACTCTGGCCTTCGCCCTCAGGAGTTCACGTGCTCTCTCCCCCAGGGAGACACCAGCTTCTCATGCCTAAGAAGTCAGTGTCCAGGGGCACAAGACACTTTGGGCGGCCAGTGTCTGCACTCAAAACAACATTCTAAAATATGCATTTCCAGGCGTAATCGTCTAAATAAATGTTTTATGAGTACCCCTACTCTCTTCGCCCACATCCCTGTGATACACACTTCCTTCGCTCAAATGTCTGGTAGCCTGGCGGGGGAGTCCAAAGACTAAACACTTTAAGTTTTTAAGAAAAGCATTTTTGTCTCAGCACTCATGCTTTTGAAAGAAACATTCCTAGTGACACTGCTAATGCCAGAAATAATTAACTTAGTCAAGGGAACAACTGTGAGGTGTTTTCTAAACTGCTGCAAAAGGATGAGCAGTGGCCCTCTATTTAAAAAGAAAGCCAGGGGCCTTTCAAAACCCTGAAGACACTTTTCCATCTGAGCAGATCCTCAGCCAGGGTGCAGAAGGCATCACAGCCAGGTAGCTTTCTGCAGGAGGCAGACAACTTCATCGCCACGAAGTAAAGAAGCTGGCTGCTCGCCAGGTTGGGCACTGGCCCCCGAAGCTGGCTGTAGGGTTCCCTGTTGCCCGATTTTACTGGATAGGAACGGAAGCCCACAGCCCTGTCTACTGCTTGTCCTGCAACCCTCAACCTAGCAGAACAGGGCAAAAGGACAAGTGGTGATGTGTGCACTCGGGTGTGTTTCCAGATCTGTGCGCACACCACCTAGGGAGGACACCAGCAATGCAGAGTCAGCTCGGAAGAGCAATGCAGGCAGCAGGACACCTGTCCCCAAGGCAGCCCCAGGCCACACTGCACACTGAACTACTCACACTTTCAGATTAAACAATCATTCCTTGCCAAAGTGTAACCGATTAGTATGCTGAGATAGAGATCTATAAGCATCTCCTTATATTATGCCGTAGATTCATAAATATTTCAATGTACTATAGTAAGAAAATGTTACTTTCATAAAAACAAAGTCTAAACCAACATATTGTACCCTTTACTTACACACTAACACTGTAAGTTGTGACTCACTGAAGGTAATTCCTACTAATGCAGTAGAACAATAGAGATATGCAAACAAAGCAGATATTAGTAAGACACAAGGGCGTGCTGCGACTCGTACTTGGTAAGGACGCTGCAGAAGAGGGGCACGTAGGGCCTCAGCTCCTCGGGGAGGGTGTTCAGGCTGCAGAAGGCCCGGAAATACACCATGCCATTGGTGGGCTGGGAGCAGTACTGAACAGGGATATCCCCAGCTAGGATAACAAAAGGGATTTAATGTTTACTGTTGCCAGTACAATTTTAACCATTTGTAATATTTAAAAAACAATGCTACTGCTTTTCAAGAATGGAAGTTTAAGACTTAGAGTTTATATAAATTTCCCTATTGCATTTTCATGATGATAAACATCTGCAACTGTCTTCAATAGTAGAGCAACCCGCACTCTCCAAGGAATGGGAAAGAAGAACAGAGCCACGACCTACTGGTCTCGTAACTGTGAGTTCCAACAGGTGTGCCCACCTCTCTCCACCCCACCTTCCTTACCCAACCTCTCCCCGACAACCAGAGAGAACTCCAACCAGGTTCCGGCAAGGCCCCTGGGCCCACATCACACCCGTCCTCAGCACTGCTCATCCTCCCCAACAGGCCCTGCCACCCGAGGGCTCCAAACAAGGCTCCCGGTGACCCCTCTCACTCCTCCTGACCTGTCGAGGGAAGGGCTGGGCATTCAGCTTTCTATGTTCCTACCTAGCAGAGTGCCCCAGACCAGCAGAGAGACCAAGGCATGAATGGATGTCTCATTTAATCTCACTCATTCTTTTAGTGAACACTTAATGAGATTCAGGACATAAAAACTGCAGGGGTTAACAGATCAGAGGGATGTTTGCCTTGATTCTCACATGTGCACACACACATGAAAAGAAATCAGATACAAACACGGTTAGTGCTGTCACAAGATAAAAATGGGCTGGAGATGCTTCACAAAACACAGGAATGCCCAGGGTGAAATCCCATCCCCATCCTTGAGGTGCAAGTGACAGCCATGCTCCCCTCAGCTCAGTAACATCCGGCCACACCCGCTGGTAAGCTCAGCAACACCACCACCCCAGGTGAGGTTACCCTAGAGATGCCTCTCCTGCTACCAGCCAGGAGCCAGAGAGAAAGGAGGTGCCCTGAGAACTCAAAAGCAGTGACAGACACGGGGCAAAAATTACCATGGAATGAAACGCACCACAGCAAGAAACACCAGGACGAGGCAGGGGGATGAACCTGGCCTCCAAATCCCTTTCAACTCAACACCCACCTTCTCGAGGCGCTCTCGTCCCTCAGCTTCCTCTCTCTATGTGGACAGCAGGGTAAACAGTTGGGACAAGGGGCTCTGAGAATGCCTCTATTTTGAAAACTGCACTTAATACAAAATACAGTCACAGCATAACCCAAATCCTCATGATTCTAGAAGCAGCAAATCAGAGTGCCCTATCAAACCCACTCTCAGGAACACATGCATAGGCTCTTACTGAGAGCAGGAGTCTATGGCCACTGAGAGTTAAAAACTAGGTATAAGACATGCAGAGGCCAAGACTATGAGTGAGCAGGGAGCACCTCCAAGATGTGACTCTACTGCTGTTGTGAGGACTGAGATTTCACTCCACAAAGGAACCCGAGCCCCCATGAAGAGCAGTGTTCACAGGGACCTGTCAGGACCACGTCCAGCTCCGTGGCAGGTATGGTGGGCTCAATATCTGAAACTTTCAACGCTGGCAGGCAAGAGGCATCTTGAGGTTTGCTTTGCAGAGTCCGTAATTCTAAACCTAAAAAAGAAACAAGAAAAATGAATATTCAGGACCATAATGAAAAGGGCTGATGCAACTTATCTCCTCTCTGCATTATCTTACATCCAGAATTAGCCGTCCACGCCAAGTGTGGGGAGTACATGAGCACTGTGGTTGGCAAAGCACCTCCTATTTCCAGGCTGACCAAATTGAGAGGCACTAATAACCTGCTTAGAGGGTAGCCCTCTCCCCAACTCTCATTCTTCTATTGCGGAACAATTCTGCGGGGGAGCGGTGGTTTCCTCAAGCTGCTTCCCCTGCACCCCTCTCCAGAGTTTACATTAAATAGATGCACTTGTTTTCAGTTTTCAAACCATTTCTTGATGGGACTGAAATTTAGTCATCTTTATACTTATTTTCTTCTTGTTTTGAGACCGGGTCTGGCTCTGTTACCCAGGCTGGAGTGCCGTGGCACCATCTCAGCTGACTGCAGCCTCTGCCTCCTGGGCTCAAGTGATCCTCCCACCTCAGACTCCTGAATGAATGGCTGGGACTACGGGGCATATCGTCGTACCTGGCTAATTTATGGTATTATTTTTTGGTGGTTTTTTTTTTTTTTTTAGCGATGAGGTTTTGCCATGTTGCCGAGGCTGGTCTCGAACTCCTGGACTCAAGTGATCCTCCCACCTCGGCCTCCCAAAGTGCTGGGATTCCAGGCATGAGCCACGGCACCTGGCCCTATGCTCGTTTTCTATTGTTTCATTTTCACTAATTTCAACAAAAGCCTTATACAATCGCATACATCACACAAATTACAGTCGTTCTTAGAAAGACACTTCCTGGGCCTGATAGCCCATTCGTCAATGAGGGAGGCAGCTCCTCCATGGGGGACTCCACTTAGCCACAGCCTACAAGGAGGAGCCACAAGACCCAGGCATGGTCCTAGCCCTGATGGCAGTCAGTGGAACAGCTTCACAGTACAACATCGTGCCAAGCAGGTACACAAATGCATTATTCAACAACTCGCAGGGAGGGCGGTGCTGAGTATCCGCCTTAACTCATAGTCTCACAGAACACTCCTGGTGTCTGCTGGGCTGACCTACCCCATGTTCCACTGCCACCTTCTGAAGTTCCCTGAGGGCGTGCCACGCACTTAGAGAACAGGCCTTGGGGCACAGTGAGCAACTCAGGCGGTGTTGTCCTCCACAGGTGCCCCACCGCAGGCTCCAGTTCTTCCACCTACCTCTAGAGCTGCAACGGCCATCATCACCCCTGCTCCCAACAGCATGGAGCTCAGACCTTCTGGGCTTCGCAGGCCTTCCCCTGCCTGTTCGCCACCTAACATCCTGAGTTTCCTGACCTCATGCCACTTGGAGGTTTTCTAATCTATGGCTATGCCACAAAGCTCCCTCCTCCCTCTTCTGTGACCTGGTTTCTCCCAGGGTCCCCGGGCCCACCTGCGGTAAAAGACGCCACAGCTACCCTGACATCCCAGTGCTCCTTCTCTGAACACACTCACAGTCGGTGGAAAAAGCCTCTGGCACGTACTCTTTTTCCTTTCAGCACATCACACCCTCCCTGATGGTGGAGGCTTCACCCTTCACAGTGCTTAAGACACACATACTAAAGTACATAGTTCCCCATTCGCCTTTCCTGCCCTGTTGTCCCCTAATGACTGGCTTTTAATTCAGAATCCTAACACTGCCATGCACACATAAAGACTTACTGACCTGAAATAACCATTAAATGCACTAGCACTGTGTCCTCCTTTAAAGGAGCTCTGCCGTGAATGTGTAAAGGGAAAATATGCAGTATGAGCACTGCTCATTCACCTACTGGGTTAGACGGTAGTATGCTGGGTTTTCTTAAAGCTCACCTCTGAGGCCAGGCCATGAATAGGAAGTAATTTAGGAAACGTACAATCTGCTGCCTACTCATGGAATTATCGTGTGTGCTCACAAATAACTTCAATTAATAGCCGGAAGATTGGAGCTTGTCAATTATCACAAAACAGAGCTTAATGAGGAGGAAAAAAGACTTTAAGGTTAAAAAAAAAACAACAGAGCTTAAAACAGTTGTCTCTGAACAAGAATTCAAATACAAAGAATAAGAACAGGTTACAAATTGACATTAATGTTTCTTTTACTACATTATATCACTTCAAAATTGGCAAAATCAAAATGGAACCACTTATCTTCTACCTAACGTCCACTCTTACCTCCTGACAAGCCTGACAATTTCTCAAAGAATCCCAGCCCGATGAGCTTTTTTGGCAGGAAAAGTGCATGTGTGCATGTGTTGCATATATTTTTAAAAGGTGTTATTAATATGTAAACTACAAGCATTAATATTCACAATTGTAAAGCTATAATTCAGTGAGTTCTGACAAATGTGGCAAGTTATGAAGCCACCACATCATAGTACTGAGCCTGTCTGGCACCACCCAAACTCTCCCACACCCCACAGTCAACCACATCCCGACTCCAGGCCTCAGCAACTTCTCATCTCTCTGTCCCTGCAGCTTGGCCACATCCAAGGCTTCCCATGAATGGCCTCCGTCAGCATGACATCTTGCGCCTGGCTCGCTTCCCTCTGCGGAAAGCTTTGGAGAGGCACCAGCACCAAGTGTGCATCATTGCTGTGTTCCTTCACAACTAGTGGCATTTCTTTGTAAGGATGCACATGTTGATGGAAACCTGAGTTGTTTCAAGTTTTGTGCGGACACGTGTTTTCATTTCTCTTGAAGGAATGTTAGGAGCAGGGCTTCCTGGGTCCACGTGAATTGCCCGGCACTGTGGAAGGAGCGTTGGGAGCAGGGCTTCTGGGTTCATGTGTGTTGGTGGGCACTGAGAGAACTGTAAAGCTGTTTCCTAGGTGGTCACACCAATTTGGTTCCCTTGGCAACATGTGAGGGATCCCTGTGCCTCTCAGGATTGACAACACTTGGTGCTGGCCGTATTTTTTTAAATGCTAGTCATTCTAGTAGGTGTAAACGATGTATCACTGTAGTTTAAATCTGCATTTTTCTAAGAATTATATTTCCCTAAGTAATGAGATTATTTTCCATGTAATGATTTATGTGCCTATTTGCCATTAGGATCTCTTAGATGGTATCTGTCAAAATCTTTTGCCCATGTTTTAATTAGGTTGTGTGTTCTCATTACTGAATTGTTTTTCATATATTCTAAATACAGTCCTTTATCAGACCCCACTTTTGCAAATGTTTCTTCCCAGAGACAGAACTACCTCTGAGAATCCATGTGGACCCCCTTCTCGCCTGTGGTGCCCTCCCTGCCTTAGCTCTGCCCAGCCACTCCCCCGGCCACTGCCAACCCCGCTCTCACTTTTCTCTTCACTCCAACCACCCCAGCCTAGGTCATCACATCATGCTTAGGTTTCTAATTGCCTCTCAGAAGTTTTCGCTATTCAGTTTCTCAATTTTTCTTCAAAACTATCCTGAATGAGGCTGCTGTTATGCTGCTAATGGCAGTTCTCCTGCCTTAATACATGAAGCACCAGCATGCTCCCCATACTCC
Organism: Cheracebus regulus; assembly: GCA_963574635.1. NCBI lineage: Eukaryota > Metazoa > Chordata > Mammalia > Primates > Pitheciidae > Cheracebus > Cheracebus regulus. The sequence goes on along the minus strand of CAUYQU010049479.1, from coordinate 3,372 downwards.
ACTCAGGCCCTCCCCAGGGCCTCTGGGTGGCCTGTCTCCCCCACACATGCTGTGCTCCCTCCATGCCCACAGCTCCACCATCCTGAGTGGGCACACCATCCCCGTGTGCCCCACGCCTGTCCCACAGAATCCTGCTGCTGCTTCATGGCTGGCACACACGCTCTGTGCCTGGGACAGCCCTCTTCCAACACACAGTTCTCACTGTCCACACTACTCACAGGCCATGCCCTCTACACCAAGGACAGGCCTCTTCCAACACACAGTTCTCACTGTCCACACTGCTCACAGGCCAAGCGTCATATCCTGCAACATGACAATGGTACTGGCATATTAAGGCACCTGATAAATAAAAAGTATTTACAAAATATGTAAAATAAATACATCTTTTCAAGCTATTTCTTTTCAATTACTCTTGCCTTTCCTACTGAACTACAAGGGCGATTTTCTGAGACTATCTGAACCCACTGCACTGAATGTGAGCTCTGTCAGTGCCCAGTGGACACCTACTGGGTGAAATAATACTGGCCTCCAACTATTAACTCACTAGCAAGTCCACCAGGCCCAAGTGCAGCTTAGGGAGCTGCCCAGCTCAGAACGAAGCCTCTGACCTTTCTCGTAGATCTGCTGCCTGTCTCTGGGGGACAGGGCCTCAACCTTCTGCTTGAGTTTCGTGGCCTCCACCTGAGCTTGCTTCTCGCGATACTTGTCATCCGGCCTCATTGATAAAGTCAGCTTATGCTGATTATTCTGCAGCAATCACAGCGACAACAAAAGCCAAGTGAAAACAAGATCTTACTAGAACCTATACTGTGTGAGCCTCTGCTGGTATGTTCTTGGTCCTGGAGTTCTACTTACCGCTTTAAAAACAGTAATCATAGAACATACCTCAAAAGTTGTTTTGCCGATGAAGGTACACAAGCCTTATAAAATGCTTCCCACCATACCTGCCTAAGTGGCAGGTATAGAATTCATATATGCTGTTATTCTACTATTAGGGTTATTTTTATTATTATGGTCATTAGGTCTTAACCATATCAATACTAAACATTTTCATGACACTTTAGTTGTAAAAAGGTTTGCACTTTTAAGTACCACAGATCTTGTATTTTAGTTGAAATTGAAAATAATATAGAATTCTAATTTATTTTTTGTCTAATGTTCATTCTACTATTAACTTCTAAAAGGCTACAACTACATTTCCCATTCAATACGTTATAAATTATTAGAACAAAATAGATGTTAATGTAATATAAAAATAAATGTTAGGTGTTTTCATGCACTTTCCTTGTTTCAACAATTAAAAAACTACACATGCACAAAATGCTCCCATATGAAATACTACAAACAGAGGTGAGAGGATTAGAAGACACCAAGAAGTTTATGTCAAATCACAACAGCTGAGAGAAACTGCAGGTCAAGTTATTAAATCATGTCTCCCGTCTAAAACAATGTAACCTACTGGAGAGTTCCCTTCAAAGTAGACAACAGTCTCTCTCACCAAAGTTCTACCATGTTAATGAGTACAAAGCAAGGAATATGCATCCAAGCACAACTGCCTAAATATCTGAGAAAACAAACACAAGTATCAAAAGAATTCACTGATGAAAACCAGAATACTCATTACATTTGGGTGACTGTCTTCATATTTTATATTATTTTACTAATAAGAGAATATATGCAGATGTTTTATTCATACCCATAAACATACATATATTCACATATTAAAAATATACGTGTACGTTCATCTAAAAAAACTATTAACTTGCACTAAAATCTGGAAAATAATTTAAGTTAATGTAAGCATTTATTATTATTATTTTTGAGATGGAGTGTCGCTTTTATTGCCCAGGCTAGAGTGCAATGGCATGATCTCGGTTCATTGCAACCTCTGCCTTCCGGGTTCAAGTCCTGCCTCAGCCTCCGGAGTAGCAGGGATTACAGGCATGCGCTACCACACCCAGCTAATTTTGTATTTTAGTGAAGATGGAATATCTCCATGTTGGTCAGGCTGGTCTCGAACTCCCGACCTCAGGTGATCCACCCACCTCAGCCTCCCAAAGTGCTGGGATTGCAAAGTGCTGTGGCATGAGCCACAGTGCCCGGCAGCAATTACATTTTTAATTAGAAATTAAGTCACCCATTAACAGAAATACTTAAATCTATAGATTACATTCTTAATATTCCTTTCATTAGTATAAAATTTAACTTCAAAATTAAAGAAATGAACTATCTAACTTTCTTACCTTAAAATACTGTTTTACTTTTTCTTCTAAAAATTTTGGATTTTCCTGCAGGCACTGTCTGAATTTAGCCAACTGACTGCCCAACTTCAAGAGCTCCACAGGGTCCCCATCGTGGTTCCAGCAAGCGGCTATGTACTGAAAGGAAGAATTCCACATCCACAATGCAGCTGGTACCACAAACATGGTACGACTTCCACAAATTGCCAAGACTTGATTGTTTAAAACAAAAGTCATGTAATTCTTTGGTTGGAGAAACAAACAAAAATAACAACTTCTTTTAGCCCTATTTTATTCTAATAAAATAAAAAGCACAGGTTGAAATTATTTTTAGGAAAAACAGATTACCAGCTATCATAAATCCTTACCCATTTAAAGTAATCTATTTCACATAAAAATATCAAAAAGTCAATTAAGCTAGTAATAAGACAAAAAGTCTGTTATAAAAGTTTATATGTGATCAAAAAGTGTAACTTTCAAGGTTCAAATAAAGTGTTATCAGTATCCATCGATATTTTCAGTGCTAATCAAGAAACACCGATTAGCAAAGCCAAAAAACAAAAAGTGGTTGAGAAATGACTTACTGATGTCAGAGTGAGTCCAAAGCTGGTAGACTGATGTTTCATCTGTATTTCAATTTTATGAAGTGAAGCTTCAATTCGTTCATCTTCAAATCCTTTCCTAAAGAATACAATGAAGAACAAAGATGGGTCAGACACAATGGCTCATGCCTATAATCCCAGAACTTTGGGAGGCCAAGGCAGGAGGACTGCTTGAGCCTAGGAGTTTAAGACCAGCCTGAGCAACATAGAGAAACACCTTCTCTACTAAAAATACAAAAGTTAGCTGGGTGTGGTGGTGTACACCCCTAGTCCCAGTTAGGAGGCTGAGGTGGGAGGATCACCTGAGCCTCGTAGGAGAGGACATTAGTGAGCCAAGATCACACCACTGCATACCAGCCGAGGGGACAGAGTGAGACCCTGTCCCAAAACAAAACAAAACAAAAACCTAAGATGTTGAAAAGAAATAAAAGTTTTAGAAACAGAAGGTAGCAGAGATAATTTTAAACAACTAAATATGAACAAATGCATGCTATATGACAGAGAGGGAAGGCCAAAACAATGCATTAGGC